>CM025656.2:7622204-7636251 GCA_014621495.2 Entosphenus tridentatus
GTGCGTGGACATCGCTCTGTGTGTGGACATCGCTCCGCGTGTCGACATCGTGTTAGCGCCACCCCATCGAGGAGCATTTCTCTGTTTATCAGTCAGGTTTCATTCACATCCAAACAGCAATATTATAATAATTATTTTAAAAAATATTCACCCTTATTCAATCTACTGCTGGATTTATTTTACTACCAGATAAGGCCCATTGAGCTATATAGCTCTCTGTTTCAGAAGCGACCTGCCCAGAAATGATGGCTCAACGAAGTGGCTTATCACGTGGAAATGTATAGCAGCCAAATATACAGGCGTCAGGGTCAGGATCGAACCCACGACCTCCTGTATGTCAGGCGAGGTAGTCAACATCTCGCCACTGCGGATGAAGTATAGCACACACCAAGCTATTCGTGAGAGTTGTGTGACTATACTTCGCCACACCACGGGTCAGTGCGAGTCTGGGGAAGAGAAGGGAATGTCGCGCACCACCACCGATGGCAGCCGTAGGCCAGGGTGAGAGCGCAGTGCGCTAACCACTACGCCGCCACTCCCCCCGACGTACACACTTCGCCTATTATATCGAGCTGAGAGACACACACGCGTGTTTGCACGGAGTTGTTTCTCATGCTTTGATACGAGCACCCAATTCAAATGAACATTTTCAGTTGTCTATTCCAATGTGAATTCTGTAAGCTGATGAAAAAAAACCGAAAGTTACAGCTGTTTACACCATTACCTTGAAAGCAATAGAATATATAATAGGCAAAGTTTCGGGAAACTGACATTCTTCAAAGCACAAATCATCGGGATTTTTCTTGAAATGTCGCCTGTTATATATATGTTGTTCCTTTCAATGCCACGGTGTTACTTGTAAACATGTTGAGTTTTTGTTATTTCTGCTCGTGCACCACTGCCAACGCGGCACCATTGTGCAGGCCTCCACAAGCAGACCTCTTCCACGCGTGAGCCCCGCAGGTAAAACAGAGAGAGAGAGAGAGCATCACCTCCGCCGCCCGCGGTCACTTCCCGGTGAGAGGGGCCTGCCGACTGCCAACAACTTCCCGGCGTCGATCTATGGGGCTTGACCCGAGAAACCCACGCGCAGCCGCTCATGCGGTGACCTGAACGAGGCCAAGAGAAATCGATTCCAGGGGAGGTGGAGGTCGTCACGGAGACCGCCCGCCGCTCCACGGCGTCCCCAACTTTTGAGCAAGTTGACGCACGACTACCACAGGGCGCGCTCCGGCTGCGTCCCAGCGTTCAGCTCCAGGTTCTCCCCCCTCGCCCCAGCGTCCTGTCCCGTTACCTACTCGCCCCCCCCCCCCCCCCCCGTCCTGCCCACGCGCTCCATCCACCAGGACCGCCTGAACCTTCTTACGTCCGCGTTTGCTTCCTGGCCACCTACGATCTCCATTTGGGCCCCTTCCTGCCAAAATAGCAAAAAAGTTGAAATGCCAACGTGCCTCACTCTGGGTGCCTGCTTTCCGTCACACGACATTAGGAAGACACTGGAGCGTATGCACTTTTTAAATCACCTCGTTCTGCAAACTAATTTCCTTAGAACTGCTTTTTTGTGTTTACCGTAGTTTGTTGTCCCCCCCCCCCTGCGCCTCCGATGAGCGCGGTGGGCTACGTAGGGTACAAAAGAAGTTCAACGTACATACTTCGTGGGGTAATCATCACGCTGGTACCCGACGGTTCACCTCACCGGCACTTCAGGTTCCTATTCCCATTCGTCCGTGGGGCCACACGGGACATCGGCACCACCGCACGTGGGCAGCAACACGTCCGTCGTACCGATGTATTTACGCAGAGCCGGCCCAGCCACTAAGCGACCCTTGCAATTGCAAAGGGCCCCGTGGCCAGCAGAGGGCCCCCTAGAGTCACTGCTAGCGAGTGGGTGGAAACAATCATACATCAAAGGGGCCTCCAACCAAATTTTGCTTAGGGCCCCCAAAGGTCTAGGGCCGGTTCTGTATTTACGCGCCCAATAACAGCGAGCTGTCCGATAACCCGGTTAATCGCGCAATTCACCGTCACGGGCCACATTAGAGGCATACGTACCATTGAGGTGGTAACCGACAAGTTCGATACCTGCTCCTGGGCTCATTGGCTGTACCGCAACGACATTTAGACAAGGACGAGGGAGGTAGTCGGTGGATGTGGCGCTGCTTGGCGGACGACTGGGAACGGTGAGCGGTCCACGATCTCCCGCCGGCTACAGAGCCAGCGGTCTAGCCAGGAGCATCGAACCACAACACCGAGGATGCAGAAGCCCTTGTTGAACGAAAGTCTTCGTTTAATGCGCTCGACGCGTTCCTGAGAGGTGATGCGTTAAGCGAAAAAAAACTATTTTCCCCCATCAGTTTGGCGAGATACGATGCCCGTACACGCGGTGAGCTGGCGGGACTTACAACTGAGGGTACGCCGCCGCGCTACTGTATCATTCCGCTGGCTGTACCGCTCAGCTGCGTAGCTCGAGAAAGTAGTTCGTCGTCGATCGCTCATGAACTGCGTTATTGGGGTGCGCGATCCGCGTTATAACGGTGCGCGTTCCGACGTTATAAGGGTGCGCGTACTGCGTTATAACGGGGTACATTCCGCGTTGTAAGGATTTCCAGACTTTTCTGCACTAAGGAGGCAGGGTGGCAGTGCAGTGATAATGCTCGCGACTTTACAGCAAAAATGGTCCTGGGTTCAATTCCCGACGTGGGCACCTTCTTGCGTGTAGTTTGTACATTCTCAGCCCCTAGTCTGCGTGAGTTTCCTCCAATAGCTAAAACAAAAACCCACAGTGACCCTGGTATTGGTCAAACATCACCGTGCTGAAAACTTACCGAAACATTACTCAATTGGGATCGCGTGCAGCAGCAGCATCGCCCCCTACTGTGCCAACTGGGCATAGTCTTGAAAGAGTCTTGAGACTCGGCGAGAGTTGCCTGGGTAAATGAGCGTCGCGTTTGATAGTAGCAGCAATTCAAAGCAGGCTGCGGAATGCAATAATAATAATGCCACGTATACAGCACGTTTCATCAAGGATCTCAAAGAGCTGTACAGGACACAGCAGCAGCAGACACTCAGCATAGAAATTATTTAATCCATTTACTAAATGAACTAAAAGTTTCATAAGCGGAAGTGTATAAGTAGGTTTTAAAGCGAATTTTTTTTTATATAAGGAACGAAACAATTAGACTTCTCCACAAATCTGGCTGTCGCCTGATGAAGCTAGTTGTAATTATTGGCGAAACGTCGTACTCAGATTGTAAATGCTGTGGCTTGGCTCTCCAACACACCGGTTAGTGCTGTAACTCGTGACGAATTGGCACGTTCTGTTTACGTGACAACCCTTACTAGTTGGCTGTGTCGGGTGGTGGCGGGTTTTAACGACACATTTTTATATTTACGCGATCTAATCCAATAAAAACTCTATTATGGATGATATTGGTCGCGAAAGCGTACGTGTTAAAACTAATTATTGAAATGTCCACAGACTGAGATCCCTGATATATCGTGGAAGAGCATTCCGTAGCCTGGGGGCTACACGAAAAAAATCTCGGTCGCCAATAAGCCGAAAACCTCGACCTGGGAATGCAGAGAAGATGTGAATCCCCACATCTTAGAGACCTTGAGGGGACACGTGGGTGCAGCGTGTCAATGCACTCACTGGGAACCCCGGAGTCGTCGCCTGGAGTCTCGCCGTTGCGGAGCGGCATGGAGGGGAATGCCTCCCCCGCTGAACCAGGAGGAGGGGGGGGGGTCAGACACTCTGCCGATCCCGCTTCCTTTTAAAGATGCAACACGGTGGATATTACATCGCACCGGAGCTGGCGACGATTCGTCGTGCTTCCGTGCCGTTCACCGCGGTTACGTAAAGCTGCGCATCTCTCGAGCGATTTGCGAGCCAAGAAGTGTCCCCGTAAGCCGCAGACCCAGGCAGCGACGCGCGCATGTGGACGCACGCGCTCAAAGCACGGCCGCACTCTCGACTCTTCGCGAAACACGTTAATGAAGTGGAGGCTAAATAATAGCAACGTCGCATCATTACGTACCATTGAACATCTGGACACTTTAATGCGAACGCATCCCCTGCAAATGAGTTGCACCAGCCTCCGGATGTTCGCATTAGCAGCCGCCGCCGTGATTTATGCGGCAGAGCCAACACGGCTTCGTGATTGCACAAGAAAAACGAGCGCGACGCAAAACAACAACAAACAAAACCCCCCAAAAAACACGGCGCTCGCAATCACAATGGCCATAATCGGCTGCTCGCCGAACCATTACGCGGCGTAATTTACACCGCCATCTGGTCCACGCAGGTACGTGAAGGTGCTTTCATCGCAGAGACTCTCTGATAAATCAGCCGCGGCTGAGGGCGGGTGGGGGAAGTGTCGTCTCGCTGAGGGCGCTAATGAAGGGGGCCGCGTGGCCGCGCGCGCCTGCCACGCGATGGCGCGGTGGCAGGCGGCGGTGTTGCCAGCGCGTGCCTGTGGCGGCAGAGGCCAGAGGGTGCCCCGGCAGCCTCGAAGTGGCCGTCAGGGCGAGTGCCGTTAGGGACGCACCTGCGAAGGCCGCCACGGCACCACGCGGGTGTGGGTGGCCGGCACCACGCCCGTCCGCCTTTGCCTCCCCAGTTTGCGACGTTCACACACCGCATTTGAGGCTGAGTCGACCTCGGGGAGGCCCAGGACCGGTTCATCATTGTCACTGGCGTTGGCCGTCAGCGGAAATCGAACTCGGGTCGCCGGGTTCGTAGCGCGCTGCCGCTAACCACTGCGCCACCGCTCCCCACTTCGATAACACGCCGCCGCCACTCGTTACGCGGGCGTTGTGACGGCGTAACACCTCATTTGCATCTCATTTGCATCAGCAATTACCCTGATTGCCACGTGATTTACGGTGCTCGGTCCCTGCAGACGGTGGAGTAATAGTTACGGCTTGGTGAGGAACTTTTTAATCCGGAATGCAGCAGCGGAGTTCAATGTAAACTTTTCAGTGTCAAGCAAAAAAAAATAATGAAAAGTTGAAAAAAATAGCCACGAACATCAATTTGGCTGACAAGTTTTTTTTCCCCGAAGAATAATGTGTTAAGCGTCGCTTTCACTGATTCTGGCTGCATCTAATGGAGCTGCAATTACTCGGACGCATCGTAAATGCTTTGCACGATCGATAATCTCATTAGCGTAGTAAATCAATTAGTCTTCTGAATTCTGAGAATGCACGCGCTGTGGGCGGGGTCTGGGTGAGCACTGTGAGTGGGGTCTGGGTGAGTGCTGTGAGTGGGGCCTGGGTGAGTGCACTGTGAGTGGGGTCTGGGTGAGTGCACTGTGAGTGGGATCTGGGTGAGGGCACTGTGAGTGGGGTCTGGGTGAGTGCTGTGAGTGGGGTCTGGGTGAGTGCTGTGAGTGGGGTCTGGGTGAGTGCACTGTGAGTGGGGTCTGGGTGAGTGCACTGTGAGTGGGGTCTGGGTGAGTGCTGTGAGTGGGGTCTGGGTGAGCACTGTGAGTGGGGTCTGGGTGAGCACTGTGAGTGGGGTCTGGGTGAGTGCACTGTGAGTGGGGTCTGGGTGTGCACGTGCTTTCCGCCAGAGCTCCGCGCATGGCCACCGGGCGCTACGGTTGCTAGGAGATGTTAACTCCCTCGCCTGGTATACAGGAGGTTGTGGGTTTGATCCCGACCCTGACGCCTGCTGCTGTATATTTGGAGTTTGCGTGTCTCTCTCCCCGTGGTCGCATGGATTTTTCTCCGGGGCCTCTGATTTTTCCCTCCACATTTAGAAACACGCGTTTAAAGTATTTGACTGCCATCGATTTCCACGTGATCAGCCACCTCGTTGAGCTATCATTTGTGGCCAGGTCGCTTCTGGAAAAGAGCTACATATCTCAATGGTCCTTCCCTGGTAAAATAAAAATAGTAAAATAGTTTAAAGTTTCACAAATACTTTTAGCAGCCAGTCCCACGGCCATCGTTCACTCACGAGCGCCCTCCCGCCTACGACTCTCGCTCTGCGTGCAGCAGGGACCACCCTCTAACATCGCTCTTCCTGCCATCTGAGACTCACCAGAGGATTCACAAGATTCCCAAATAAACGGTGTGCGCGCACAATGCGTTTTTACTCGTCATGAAGCGGCGTGGGCCGTGGCAAAGTCAATTTGCTTTCAGTACTACCTCTGTGCCGCCATACTATAACTAGAATAATGAGTTAGTGCTTTAGGTTTTGACCCGATCATTCTTATCGCACAGGGCTATCGCGAAAGACGACGCCGCCGTGTTTCGGAGCAGGGGCAATGCTACTACCACGTGTGGAATCCCAATTAAGCAAATTCGTCAAATTTTCCAACTTGGCAAATGTTGGACCGTGACGCCGGCACAAGACGGCCTGCTCGTTTTGAACGACATCACGGCATCTCTTGACATCCACCGTGACTCAAGCGGCGCGCATTTTATGGATAACGCTCGCGCAGTGTTAATGAGGGCGGGCCACTGGACTCGAAACATGACCCTCTGCAACAACAAGCGGTCAAGGTGGAAACACGGAAATTGCGGTGCAGGGCCGAAAGTGGAACACGCGAATCACAGCAGCAACCACATTTAATCAGAGATCTCTGATTGGCGCGTTAGGGGGGAGAAGTGGGCCGGGCAGGACGCGTCGCTAGAAGGGGTGATGGAAGAGACGAGTGATGGAATGGCAGCAGGAGAGGACGGGCGGGAGAGGAAGCGAGGAGGACGCGAGGTAGAGGACGTGTCGGAGAGGATGACCACCGCAGAAGAGAGAGAGAGAGAAATGACGGCGGCTCGCGCATTCGAGTGAGGATGATTGTGGCACCGCTGGAAGGTGTCGGATGGGGAGGGGGCGTCGAGGCCTTCATCCAAAAGTGGATAGAACATAGCTCATAATGATGATAATGATGCTCAACAGCTGTTCTCAATTTGCACTGCTTGTTAAAAAGCCTTACTCTATCCTTTGCACGGCAACCGTCGCCATCACTCCGCACAAACGGGGCGGCTGCCGTTGAGTATAGTTTGCTTTGCGAGAAATCAGCGTGAAACTAAAACACGCCCCCCCCCCCCCCCCATCGTTGCCCCTCCTGTAGCAGGGCAGTGAGACAAAGTGCCTCCAACGGGTCCCTCATTTCAGGGAATATTGCTCCGGGTTCGTTACGCACTCGTAACACCGTATTTCCGCCCTTGATGTCTATATCAAAATTAAAACACGAGCACGACCGTTTTGGTTTGTCGACAACTGTATAGATCCACGTCGCGCCGACGACTCACCGATGATCCACAGCGTCGCGCGCAGTTTTGAACAGCAGCGAGCGAGGCTGCGCGGATCGCCAGCGTGAGAATCTCCGAGCCGTCCCTGCGGGGATGCCGTGGGAAAAGTTGACAGCGGGATGGCTCCACCGCTCGACGTCGGGACGCACAGTGGCCATACCGATGCGCAGTCGAACATTTCAGACAAAAAATCTTTGCGGCGGTGATTTCAGTTTGTCCGTGGCAATGGGGCGCCTCGGTGGCAAGATGTTATCTGCCTCGACTGGTATACAGGAGGTTGGCGGTTCGATCCCGACCCTGACGCCTGCTGTATATTTGGAGTTTGCGTGTCTCTCTTCCCGTGGTCGCGTGGATTTTTCTCAGGGTCCTCCGGGTTTTCCCTGCACATTTAGAATCAACACGCGTTTGGAGCATTCGGCTGCTATACATCTCCACGTGATAAACCACTTCGATTTAAAGCTTTCGTGACTGCAGGGATTCATCTTCTTGGTTCTTTTGGTAAAGTCACGTAGAATATGCTAACATTCCTCTTGATATGCAAATTATTTTGTCAAGGCGCTCTTCTTCCTCTCTCCCAGATTAAATAGACGCTCCAAGCCGAGGACGTGTCATTCAGACTCTGTCTTATCGACAGACCTGTTCTTCACCTGAGGACGGCTGCTTGCGTTGTGGCCGAAACGTCGTGAGAATTATTTTATTGTTTAATTTGTATTCTTTTATTATTTCCATTCTACGTGACTTTACCGAAAGAACCAAGAAGATAAACCACTTCGTTGAGCTATCATGTGTTGCCAGGTCGCTTCTGAATAAGAGCTATATCACGTAGTGTACCTTACCTGGTAAAATTAAAAAGAAAGTTAGTTGGTGAGTGCTACATGAGTTTTCTCCGGGTACTCTGGTTTCCTCACGCTTGCAAAAACACTCAATAATGGAGTTGGCAAAACATCGCAGCATAGGACCGCAGAGGTTTAGTAATTGATGGGTCTCTGGCTCTGGTTGCATTCCTGCTAGTCTGAGGTTTCCCCCGAGCATGCGTTCAGCAACAACAGAAATTTACTAATTCTACAGCAGCGATTTGAGATTCAATTTTCATGAATGATGCGACTTGAAAATGTATCATTATTATTGCTGCTTGATTCTGCTACGTGTGTGTGTGTGAATGGGTTCACATGATCCTCTCGGCAGCTCTGCGGTGTGTGAATAACTCAGCCCAAGCGAATACGTGTGACAGTTATAACTCCCCAAAGGACGTCAACGAAGCGGAGTCCCCCAGGATGGCTTCTGTGGGATAAACTTGTAGGGGACAATGTTCACGTTGCCAGCTGCGACGTACTCGTTAGAGCGTTCCCCGATGTTCGGCTTATTTTACTTAATCGTTCTGTACGTTAACAAAGAAAAGACGCCACCTCACGTTGCGCCATAAGGTGTGAGCTCTCGGCACACACCGTCAAGAATGTGCTGCCTAGATTGATCGATAAATGATCACGGTAATTGAAGGATCAATGCACGTGGAAAGCTGACAACACATCTTTATCTACAGCCAACGCTGCAACCCAGCCTCTCCCCGTGACATTTCGTGTTCCTCCAAGTGGTCTGTACTCCACTGCATTGCATGAAGCTCTCTAAACACAAGAGGATGTAAGGTTTGGGATTAGGCTTGCCATCTTTTTATACTGTAGACCAAACCCGCGCATATTATCTCAGCCAGCACTAGTCTGTTAATGAAGCTGCATAGGAGTCGAGTGCAATAAAGTTCAAAACAACGCCGGTGTGAGATCACCGTGCGAACCAAATCCTGCCGTCCGACACACGGATGCCAATTCCGGGACTGCACGGCTCAAACCCGGTACAGATGGTGACCCATTTGGCATTATCCACAAATCACTTGGCGCAGCACGATGGCAAATACCTCACAGCTAGCTGAGAACGATTAAGGGCGCTTCATACATCGAAATTATTATAAGGAACAAAATACATAAGCGCACAAAATGACACATCCCCATGATTGTTTCTCAACTTACAAATATTTATGTATTTTTGTTTGCACATCCCATCGGCCACGCGGCCTTCTGATTGAGGCCTCATTGCTGTGCGTAGAAAGAGCTCTGCTGTTGTACGTTAACAATAACATTTCTGTAAATCGATACCAGACAGGTTTTTTTTGCGGCCCAGCGTGACGTCTCCTCGTGAGTTAATAATAATCATTACTTATTCGGCGCTGCTCAAAATGCCTATGCCACGAGGGCTGAATCGACACGGGCGCTGGGTGTGATGTTCACAGCAAACAGAGGTGGCCTGGGTTTTGCAACTCGGGATTGGGTCTCGGCGTGGTGTATTTAAACACACGCGATCATCCAATTTCCAACAAACGTCGCTTCACTCGGTATATGGTCGGTACATGCTGAGTTAGACTGGAATTTAATCCAGAAATTATTGGGAATGCGCATCAACACTATTATCAGGATTCTAAACCAAACCCAAACGACGACTCTCACACTCCTGCAAAATCTGCCTTCTGCAAACTGTGCATGTTGAGCCACACGTCCACACTACAGCGCCCATCTGCTTCGCGAATGCCAACAATCATCAAATGCCGACGGTGTCTCGCATGAAGCACGGAGGCTGTGCGCTTTCCGCACGTTTCTGTGCGTTGCTCGAAACGTGTGCTTCTCCGGGCCTGCACTGTTATCCTCTTGTTATGATGACGATGATGATGGTGATGATCGGGATGATGATGGGGATGATGGGGATGATTATGATGATGATGATGGGGATGATGATGATGGGGATTTCTTTGTCGTTTCCCGATTCATTCAGGGCTGCAAACAGAAGACGAGCGCCGCCTCAATGCTCATTTGAGCAGAAAATCACTCCCCGCTTAAATTTGTTTGGATTCAAGCGAGAAGCCGCTGCACTCTACGCGTCATCGAGGACACGCACCGACTCTTGAACAAGTTGCGTTTGTCCCGTCTCCCGGACGTCCGATGTATCGTGGCCAACGGCACGGCATTTGCTGGCGACGCGGTGAAACGGATCGGACGACGTTCACACGAACCCAGCGACGTGCGGTGACGCGTGGTGCTCCGGGTGTTCCGACTGGCTTGTGTTGTTGGTTGTTCTACACCCTCGGGCATTTCCCAATTTTTCTCCGGCCACCGCGCTGTGAAGTGTAACCTCCAACGATTAAGGCAAGTCAAACTCTCTGCCCAGTGGCCTCTGAAGGGCAATATAGCGTCGTCATTCATGCCAACATCATCCCACAACGCTGTACATTCATCATATATATAAGGACCGAATCCCATGCACGCGGTCGGCTATGCACGGCGAGAAAGAAGCCCAACACGCACACGTACGTACTGAGCGATTGAAAACCCCTACTACGACCGAGCAAAATCAGAAATGAATAAACAAATGAAGTGGCGCCAAAACAAACAAAAAACAACAAAAGTTATCAAAGCAAAGATGGGATGGCGTTCACGTGAACTCGCAATGTATGACATGTGAGGTTTTGTATTTACGCACCGGTGTCTGTGCATCACTACGTAGTCTCTCTTTTCTCCCCTGCATATGTGAACCGGATACCAATCTTGCCTCATTTGTGATTTTTTTTCACCCCAAAATTCTCATTAAAGTTAATTTCTTGAAGGATAACATCTGGATCTCGGCATTGTTAATGTGATTTGTGTCTTGTGTGCCTGACTGATGGATAGCACAACAAACCTAGGGGTTTTACGAGTGTTTTTCTTTTCCACTGTAACATATTAAATACACAAAGAAACAATGCATTAATGTACGCCACACCATGATGAATGAGCCAAAAACAATATTCATTTAGAGTTTCACCGATTCAGTTGTCAATCACGGTATTTCCCCTTTTAAAATGAACTTCTGGCTGAGGACAACAGCCGAGAATGATACGAACTGGATCGCAACATTGCTCTCTTGGCTATGTGACAACTGCGATGAGAACGCTCACGCTCACAAATTCAAGATTCCAAGTTCAAATCCCAGTCGGTGGTCTAAAGAAATGCAATCAGCGATCATCCTATGGATAGGATGGCCCCTGCCATGGGAATATGGAATGTCCAGAGGCGGTTCAATTGAGTGCTCGTACCGCACTGTTTACCACGTCAAGTAACGCACATTGTTGCTAAATTCCCTAAAAAAAAAGCTTAACATCTGCAATTATCGGAGATAAGATGTTGTGCAATGAATGCAGCAGTGTCGATGATGGTCACTTGAAAGCCAGGTTAAATTGCGAGTGGTTGCTCAGATTTGAACCCAGGAGCTCAGCAGGCAACTTCGCCTGGTGCCGTTCTTTGTTTTGTGTTTTTAAAAACACACAAGTCGAGTTACTCGATTGCATTCCTCGCGAGTGACATTAGCGTGCTGTACCGTGGATGGGTGTCACATCGGCGGCGAGATGTTAACTACCTCGCCTGATATACAGGAGGTCGTGGATTCGATCCCGACCCCGACGCCTGTATATTTGGAGTTTTCGCATCTCTCCGGGGCCTTCTTTTTTTCCCTCCACATTTAGAATCAGCATGCCTTCATTCTTTGGCTGCTGTAAATGTACACGGGACGATAAGCCACTTCGTTTAGGTATTATTTGCGATGGCCAGATCGCTTCTGGAAAAGAGCTATATAGCTCAGTGGGCCTTACCTGGTAGAATAAAACATTGTTTAGTTTAATCTTGATTTGAGTTTTCCAGATCCCGTGCCACAACTGCATTGACAGACGGGCAGTGGTGCAGCATCTGGGTGCTGCGGTGAGTTCTGGCTGCAGGGTCGAGTATGCAGATGACCGTCGCGTGCAATGGCCTCCGATTGGAGTCCGGTGATCGTGCAATGGCGTAACGTTACGTTCGCTCTGTGGAAACAACCATACAGCATCCGCGTGCCGCCTACTTCCACTGTGTTTGTAGTTTATTATTTCAGTTCTTCGTATTTGACTTTGGCTCAGCCGCAAATAGACGGTTTCACTGCTTCTTAACCCTTCGTCACCAAGTCGCAAGTGGGAAGAAACTGCAGTGCGTGGAATAAAAAAACCCCGCACATGAACGGGTGACACTTGGCACTGCCATTTCACGTACACCTCAGTGCCCCACGCCTCCAGCACCCGGCAACGGCTGGTGGTCGCCCATCTTAGTATTAACCAGGCTGGAAATACCTGCTTAGCTTCTGGGATCCGGTGAGTCGATGAAATTCGTTATGGATGACTGCCATTCCTCAGAGGTGTTGGTAGTATGAGTGGAGAAAGTGGAAGACTTCGTGGATATTGGAGAGGCCAGAGCGACAGAGTGGAACATCGGAGTTGGAGACTGAACAATGACACTATGGGGCTTGAGAAGAATTATATTTTTTTTAATGTTTTAAGATGCCCATTTTTTTTAATTGGTACATGAATAGTTACACTAATAGATATTGAGTAAGAAACAAAACCTTCAAATATAATAATAATGTTGAATGGTATTTACAACGAAAAAAACAAATTAATAATAAAAGTAAAATTATAAAATGGCATAAAATAATATATGAAATTATTGTCACTGTGTAGCATCACCATTTACGTCCAGACACCAGTGACCTACTTGCACCAGTGATTTCCATCAGCGCCGAGCAGCGATTGGGCCGAATCTGGGGCGTGTTCGAGCGAGGTGCGGTGACATCTCTTGGCGCCTGAGCAGAGCAGCCTCGATCTGGAGTTCAACGATAATGGAACGTTACCACCACAGACGGCAATTAAAAACGACGACGCACTCGGAGAGTTGACGCGCTTTTTTTGTCGAAAGGAATTAGGCCTTCCGTGGCACAAGTGCAACTACGCTCCACTGAAATCTTAATTACGGGAGTGGCGTGCAGCGGGAGGGCATCGACGGCGCCCAGTCAGTCAGCGCTCGTGTTCCCGGGTGCTCGGCAACGAGGGCGGCGTTGTTCCTGTCGGCCCCAATTAGCCGCTCGGCTCTCACTCTGGGGGCGAGCGCGCCGCTTGTCCGGCCCGTTTAGAACTGCGACCGCGCCCGCGACCTGGGATCAACCCCACGAGCCCGGCATATGTTTTGCTCACGGGATCCCGTGAGTCGCTCGTGCGCGCGCGCACGGGATATTCTCTCGACGCGTGATCGACCTGCTCACGACACGTCGGCATTCGCACCTCCGATTGGCACGGTTGGCGACGTACGGTGCAAATGAAGTTCTACGCACTGCTCTGCATGCTTCTCGAGGCACTCCTCCCACCAGCAAGCGAAACCGTAAAAGTGGAGATTGCCAAATACCTCGAGCAGGTCCCTCATGTTTCGAGGCCCCTTGCGGCTCTGACAGGACGGCAGAGAAGTGGCCGGGGCGGCTCAGAGGACTCGGACGATAGACATTGCCGCTGAAAGCCACCGCGAGAGTCCCTCCCTTGCCAGGTTCTTTTTGCTGAAAGCTGATCACAAACACCTTGCCCAGCTCCGTCGGAAAATGAAATGAGATTACACGTCTCGTCTTTGTCATGCGGCTGCAATACTGACGAATGAATGTACGTGCGTTGAACTTCTTTCGCACCGTACATAGCCAACCGTTCTAATCGGGGGTGCAAATACTGAAGTGTTTGCAGCAGTTCGACCGTGCATTACGCCTCTGACTTTTCAGCAATCAGCACCTTTTTGGGGAAGGCTATGAACTCCTCGTTGTGCCTCTCAGAAATGTGGTAGTGCTGACGGGGCTGGCCGTGTTGGTGTTGTAGTGGTGCACAGTGGTGAGTGTGGTGAGTGTAGCTGGCCGTGTTGGTGTGGTAGTGGTG
>CM025656.2:7651867-7719125 GCA_014621495.2 Entosphenus tridentatus
GTCCACCCCGCACGTCCACCCCGCACGTCCACCCCGCACGTCCACCCAGCACATCTACACCACACATTCACCCCGCACGTCCACCCCACACATCCACCCACACGTCCACCTCACACGTCCACCCAGCACGTCCACCCAGCACGTCCACGCTTTCCAATCAGCGTATTCATTGCAATAATTATACTGGGATCGGTTATTGGTTCGTATCTTTTTTAACTGGTAACCAAATCTGAAAGCGGTTACTGGTTGACCGGTTATCGTTTGACACACCTCATATGTAGCCCTTCACTTTCTGATGGAGTTCGGTGGCGCAAAGGTCAGAATACTGGGCTAGCACTGCCTAAACCTGGGCTCGAATTCGGGCCTGTGATTAAACTGGATTTCCAGTGTATGTTGAACTTATTTTTCGCACCGTAAGTAGCCAACCGTGATAATCGGATGTGTGGGGGAAGAACACCAAACTAATGGAGATTTAAAAGTGCATAGCTTCAGTGGCTTTCTAATATCGGAAGGAAGAAGGTTCCAGACGGCCGCAGACGTGCATGTGAAAGCGTGCGATGCGGTGACCGATGCTGTGCTGATGACCTCAGTTGATGGTCTCAGCCCATCCACCAGCGACTGAACATTCAACCAAATTCATAATATTTGTTTCCATAATTTAATTTGGCTAAAAAGCATTTCTTAAAGTGAAAAAAGATTGTGATGAACATTCATCTCTTTGGCAGGGTGGGTGGGAAAGTTCTTCCCCCGTACGTGCATCAGAGATGATATCCAATACCATTTTCGTTCCTCCCTTGACTCATCTTCTTTCAATAGCGTATCCCTCGACGACTTCCTGTCCTTGTCCTTAAAGCCTTCACCATCCTCCCCCTTCCCCTTCCTAACCTCGCCAGCCCTCCCTTTTTCTACCATCACCCTTGCAAGGCCGGGACTCCCCCCCCCACCCCAATATTCAAATATGCTCAAAATGTCATACTCTTAAGTTTTTTGTTAAAGTCACGTAGGTAAAAATAAATAATAAAATAATAGAAATAATAATAGAAATAAAATAATAAATCACGACGTTTCGGAGGCAACACAAGTCACCCTCATCAGGTGGGACCGTCACAGCTAAATTTACTGTATCAAGTGAGGCAAAACTCCAACAGACAAGTTCTTAAATACAAGTTAAGGGGGGGGGGGGGAGCGGCTTATCTAAATGTGGTAGCCAGGGAATAGAACGTGTTGGGGGGGTGGGCGGGGCTAAAATAGAACAATTCAAAAGCGATCCTACTAACAGCCTAACGACAAAAAACAACAAAATCATCACGAGTTCGACTTCCCTAATCGAACCAACCAAACGTCCCTCCCTAAAACCCTCGGCTGCAAGACCTCCCAGATTCTATGGTCTTCCCAAGATCCATAAAGAAGGCACCCCACTACGGCCCATCGTGTCCACGATCAACTCTCCTACCTACAAACTAGCCCGTTTTCAATCAGATACTCTGCTTCCCTTCACTGGCAAGACCTCTTCAGCAGTACTTAACTCAACCCAATTGGTCTCTATGGTCAAGGACATGGTACTATCTCCTGACGATATCCTCGTCAGTTTTGATGTGGTATCTCTGTTTACCAAAGTCCCAGTGCCTGACACCCTAACAATAATTGAAGACTTGGTCCAACATGGATTGAATTCGAATGTACCTGCGCTGGTTAGGCATTGCCTCACCAACACATATTTTACCTGGAATGGCACCTTCTATAAACAGAATGAAGGTACCCCTATGGGCTCACCCTTATCACCAGTGATAGCCAATGTGTCCATGTAAATGTTTGAATCAGACGCCATCCAGACGTCCACCCTGCGTCCTTCACATGGCCTCCCAGCATTTAACCATTTCCTGGACCACATCAATTCCAGACACCCATCCATCAGATTCACCATGGAAGTGGAAAAAGATGTAAAACTACAATTCTTAGATGTTCTGTTTGAGAGGAGACCTGATGTATCCTTGGGACATTCTGTCTACAGGAAAGCCACCCACACAGATTCCTACTTGAAACCTGATTCCCACCACCACCCGGCTCAAAATAATTATCTCATCAAAACACTATACCACAGAGCTCGTGGCATCTCTGACCAACACCACCTGGCCAGTGAATTAAAACATGTACATCGGGCCCTCAAGATGAACGGATACTCTGACAGTACTATCGACCAAGCTGTTTCTCCCACCATACAGAAACAACCACTTGAAACTTCGATCAAAACTATCACGTTGCCATACATAGCAGGCGTGACCAAAAAGATCTCCAAAATTCTAAACAAACATAAGATCTAAGTCCGATTCAGTACAGTACATAAAATCCGTAATCTAATCCCATCTGTACAAGATGTCATTCCTGACTTGCAATACCCTGGAGTCTATAAACTGAGTTGCAGCTGTGGTGATTGTTACATTGGTGAAACGAAACGTCATGTCTCCGATCGTGTCCACGAGCACAAGTCAGATCTGAAACACGGCAAAATTGAGTCTTCCGCCATTGCCGATCATTGCTATAACGCTGTGGGCTCTCATGATATTGTCTTTTCCGAGACCAAGGTGCTCTGCAAACCTTCTGGCTACCATCAAAGGTTTGTACACGAAGCCATCCATATATACAAACACAGACATAACTTCAACCGTGATGATGGGTACAAACTGAGTAATCATTGGAAAGATGTTATTAACCATGTAAAAAAGATTTAACTACACATATTTGTACCATCTTATTTGACAGGTACTATTCTACTTTACCGAGTGTTGACATCCCCAGCATTCAACAGTACTGCTTTTTTGTATTTGGATTGTCAGCCAACACCGGTTAAGTCGAGGTGCACCGATTGTTCTCTTTTAGCCCCGCCCACCCCCCCCAACACGTTCCATTCCCTGGCTACCACATTCAGATAAACCCCTCCCCCCTCCCCCTTAACTTGTATTTAATAACTTTTCTGTTGGAGTTTTGCCTCACTTGATACAGTAAATCTAGCTGTGACGGTCCCACGTGATGACGGAGACTTGTGTTGCCTCCGAAACATCGTGATTTATTATTTTATTTCTATTATTATTTCTATTATTTTATTATTTATTTTTACCTACGTGACTTTACCGAAAAAAACCTAAGAGTATGAATCCTTGCAGTCACGAAAGCATCAAATCTATGCTCATAATGTCCCCCAATATATTGAAATAAAAAATATTTAAAAAAATAAGAATTGCTATGCTACGACGGGCAACCACGCACCACTGTCCAAAATAATCATGAGCAAATGTAATCATAACTAAACTTAACAAATTGCCATTATATTACTACCGATTCTAGTAGTACGGTGTACTGCAGTTCTGCGTGTGGTTTGTCCAAACGGATATTTTGACTGTACAATCCGCAAAGCTGTCTCCCCAGCCATGTGGAGACAACCATCTGAGGATCCAACCAATACCATGACTTTGCCATACATAGCAGGGGTTACCAAAACGATTTCTAAATCTTAAACAAACACAAGATCCAGGTTCGTTTCTACACAGTACACAAAATCCATGATTTGATCCCATCTGTAAAGGATGTGATTCCTGACATGCAATACCCGGGTGTCTACAAACTGAGTTGTGGCTACGGCAGAAGTTACATTGGGGAAATGAAACGACATGTCTCGGACCGCGTTCGCGAACACAAGGCAGATCTGAAACACGGCAGGACCAATTCCTCTGTCGTTGCTGATCATTGTTTTAACGCAGTGGACTCACACGAAATTGACTTTTCCAATACGAAGGTACTCTGCAAACCCACCAGCTATTATCAGAGATTTGTTCATGAAGCCATCCAGATATTTCAATACCGACGCAACTTCAATTGACTAGATGGGTACAAATTGAGCAATAATTGCAAGGACGTTATTAACCAGGTAAAGTATTAACTGACTGTAATGTTTTCATCCTACCGCCGATGTCAGCTGTTATTTCCGACTCTCCGTGTGTATTTTTCTCTCTCTCCGATCTCTACTCCAGTAACCCGGGGTGCTGCCGCGGGGTCCACTTTCTGCCCCCCTCCCCCCTTTCTCTCTCCCCCCCCCCTACTGCTTTACCGAAATAACCAAAAAGTATGTTAACGTCTTTTTTACGTTATATTTGTCATAAAGCCCACGTGAAGTTTGAGTAAAGTGTCAATAATTTATGTTGCACTGCATGTGTAATATTTGTAGATAGTAGTCGCTTTCATTTATTGCATATTCGTATAGTATAGTGTATAGCTGTACTTGCTTATGATAAATAGCATTATTAGTGTTTATTTAATTAAAGTGCAAGCAGTTTTATTAGTCAGCTTTCATTCACAGTGAGTGTCATCATGAGCACGAGGAAGGGTGGCACTGACATTCGTATTTTTTTTGGGCAGCTTCAAAAAAGAAGAAAAGTATTTTGAGAGCAGTGAGAAAATGAGTACCAGTCAGATGATAGAAGTATACAGTAGTACAAGAGATGAGTCAATGTTTCTCGATATAATAATAATTGCCATTCAGATCAGAAATGGTTATTAATCCATTCCTGAACATCATGGCAAGAAACACCACTTGTTTACTGATCATATTTATTCTCATATTCATTCCGGTGCATTCAGAGTAAAGAGAGAGAGGGAGAGAGAGAGCAAGAGGATGCCATTTTAAGTAAAAAACAACCGCTGGCTATGTATTGTCACTCTGGTCCACACTGCATGAACTTAGTTATGCAGGCTGCCTGTGTAGCTTCTTCACTAGTAAGATAATCAATCGGGCTGGTGCATGAATTGGGGGGCTTCTTTAATAAATCTGGCAAGTTCATGGTGATTTTCCAGGAAATCGCAAAATCAGAGCATGGTTTCACCTCGTTGAAACCTCTCTGTCCCACCAGATGGACTGTTCACATCCCTGACATCCGCTCAGTTCTCAGCCAGTATGAGTCAGTGCTGACAGCCCTTGAATAAATGGCATCATACAGCTCATCTGACACTTCAACTAAGACCAATGGTCTCCATGGAATATTTCTAAAAGGGAACACTTTGCTCTGCCTTGTAATGGCTGAAGATCTGATGGGGGATTTGGAGTGCCTGAACACCTCCCTGCTGCTTAGGAAACAAACTGTTTCAGGCATGTTGGAGGCTGTGGTCCATGTCAAAACAAGCATGCAGGACAAGCGGAGGAGCACTTTGATGTCTTGTTCGCAAAAGCAACTGCTATGGCAACAA
Organism: Entosphenus tridentatus; assembly: GCA_014621495.2. Lineage (NCBI taxonomy): Eukaryota > Metazoa > Chordata > Hyperoartia > Petromyzontiformes > Petromyzontidae > Entosphenus > Entosphenus tridentatus. Next base: position 7,657,103 of record CM025656.2, read on the forward strand.
AGTTGGACCTACAACCTATTCAGATGCCTCATATCCACAAACCTACAAAGCCTTACACCGGTCACACTGCAGCCCATATCCATCCGGATGCCCTGTATTTGTACAGAGCCCAATTCTACAACGCCTTGGACACAGTGAATACTCAATTCATAGAGAGGGTTGATCAAGCTGGATCCACAAGCTGCAGTAGCTTGAACATTTGCTGCTACACGGAGACATGGACAATGTGGTAGGCGAGTATCCAGAATTAAATTCAAGATTACTGCAAGTGCAGCTGGCAATTTTTGGGGCTAATTACACATATCAAACGAGCTCAGATGATGCTAGCATTATTAGGGGGAAAAAATTTACCCGTAAAAACAAAGTTTTTCACTATAAATCCTTTATATGCGTGGCGGCTAGAGTCCTCTCGTCCTCTGGCTTGAGATGGCTGCCACCTATGGGGCAGATGATTGTCTGGCACCATTAAGCAATTGGTAATTAAATATTTAAAAAAAAATCCTTAAACAGTGTAAAATTTTGGAAAAAAATTTTCACGAAAATGCATTGTCACGCACAACGAGTCTGTGTGCAAAATGTCAGCTCGATTGGATCACGGGAAGTGGGTTCAAAAACGACCGAAAGATTTGCACGGTCCTAAGCAAGCAAGCAAGTGAACTTAATATAAAGGATTTAAAAATGGTGCCAGAGGTGAGAGGTATCTTCAGTCAGGTGGAAGCTTTAGTAAGGCTTCTTCTGCTAGTCCCTGCCTCTGTAGAGGCTGGGAGGAGTTTTAGTGCCCTGAGGAGGCTTAAGACATGGCTTAGATCTTCGATTAGTCAAACAAAGCTGAATAATCTGGCCATGTGTCACATGCATTAGGAGAAACTGGACAGACTGGACCTTGAAGGAATATGCCGGTCTTTTATCGGTGTCAATGATAAGCGCAAAAAGGCCTTTGGATCCTTTGCTTGAAGAATGGCAAGTCAGAACACTTGTCATTGCCAGGAAAGGAGATGAGAGGATAGGAGAGGAGAGCAGAGGAAAGGAGCAGAAATGACTGCAGAGCAGGGGAGAAGGAAAGAGATGACTGGAGAAGAGAGAAGAGGAGGAGAGGGGGCTGGCGAGGGGAAGATAGGAGAGGAGAGCAGAGCAAACACCCCTGCTGCCCATCCAAGTTTACTTGTAAATATGTAAATAAAAACAAAAAATTCTAAACCTTGGCCACAATATCTGTACTTGTCTTCATTTAACAATGCATACATTTCTGTGGATAGGATTGTGGTTATGGTTGTACTTTATTAATCCCTAATCTCTGCCATTACATACAATGAAACAAGAAAAGGTAAAAAAAATAAAAAACAGAGCAATGTACTACAATGCACTATTAGACATTGTAAAAAATAAATTAAAAGTCCATCCCATGTGTTAGTGCATTTTGTTTATATTTCAGGCAGGAAAGGGCAGGAAATTAGCTTTCAAATTAAATTATTTTTTTCTGGGGGGGGACCCCCAGACCCCCTGGAAGATTTGCCCCCTCCCCCCCCCCCCCAACGTTGACTCCATGGCTACGGCTTGGCTTCCTTGCCATCCCTTCCCTAACACTCAAACCCCATCCCCTTTCTCCATCAACCAATATTCTTGGATGTTTCGGTAAAGTCACATAGATAGGTTCAAAGTAAATAACAAAAAACCACGACGTTATGATCGCTACACAAGCGGTCGTCATCAGTTGCGATCGAAACGTTGTTTTTTTATTATTTTCTTTTAACCAATCTACTTGACTTTACCGAAAGACCAACGAATATGAATTCCTGCAGTCACGAAAGCTTTAAGTCAACATTAACCAATACTAATGTACCATTTATAATTATTGTAAAGCGCTTTGATAAGATATCTGTGATGTCGCCTTGCGTGGGCCGTTCTCTCACGTGGGGGTGGCGATGCACTGCTCCCTGTTAGTCTCGTGATGCCAGCAGGGCCGCTAGGGTAAAGCTGAGGAAGAGACATCAAAATTCGCACTTTATATTCCAACCCTTGAGTCTATGCCACTCTAACTGGAGAGACCCGTGACCACACCGAGTCAGGAAAGTGCACCTTTCAGTCAGGGCCCTGTGGTCGGAGGCAGCGCTAGAGGGAAGAGACCGATCTCGACGTTTCAGCCACCTGACCTCGTCTTGAATTCGCATATCAAATCAGCCAGCAGCACAACAACCGCCGCCATTCGCCACTAAGTGGTGGTGACGTCACCACAGCGCTTGTTCCTGACTAGGTGCACACTAAGGCCACGTGAAGTGTTGAACGCTTGCTGGTAGGTCACGGAACATGGGGTTGACTGACCGAGATGACCGGAAGATGTCCCACCTGTGCCCCCTTCTGTGCCAACTTGTTGTGTTTTAGCCGCCAGTTGTTGTCCTCTGCCCACACAGACAACAAAGATAAAGATTCCCCCGTGTAGCCTGAACAGACTGCGTTGTTAGCGAGCGCCTATTAAAGCCGGCATGGCACGCGATGGGTGGCCAGCACCACGCCCGGGCAACTTTGTCTCCCGAGTGGCGATGTTTACACACCGCACCAGGTACTAATTTAAATCTGAGTTGACGTAAGCGAGGCCCAGGACCGGATGATTGTCACTGGTGTTGGCCGTGACCGGGAACCGAACACGGATCGCCGAATTCGGAGCGCAGCGCGCTCACCGCTACACTACCTCCCACGCAGACAAAGACACACGCACATCCACGTGGGGAGAAACGGAAAGATGTAAACAGAGAGAGATGTGTGGGCGAGAGGCGTAGACATATGTTGAATGTATGTTGAACTTTTTTTTACACCGTACATAGCCAACCGTACTAATCGGAGATGCGTGTGGATACAGAGAGACGCAGAGCAAGACACGGAACTGGGGAGAGAGGTGCAGAGACAAATATAGACATCGGTAGGGGAATGTAGATATGGAGAGACATGGACACAGCAACAGAGGTACGTGGACATGAAGATATAATGTCGGGAGAGAGACGCAGAGAGAGGGACATGAACACAGATAGGTGTGGGACGTGGAGAGCGAGACTCGGAGACACAGAGAGAGAGAGAGACCTGGACTCAACATGCGTAGAGTCTCACGTAATCATGCATCAAAAACAATCCTAAAATCGAATCATCTCATGAATGATAATGAACGGTAACACGATTACACACAGGACGTGCCCAATCACACCGGATTACGGCCACTCCCTTGCTGTAATATGATTACAGCTGCGCGCCCTTTGTAGCCACGCAGGTGGCGTGTGAATGAGGATGAGGGAGGCAGGATGGATGGAGGGACGGCGCCGCATTGGCCGCCCAGAGGTCAGCGTCCAGAGCGCGCAGCGCCAGTGGCACCGAGTCCTAGGGAACACCGCTCGAGCCGCCGTGGGATCGCGCAAGGAATGGGAGGGGGGATGAGGGAGATGTGGCGACGGCGGCTTCAGTGACGCGCGTGTGTGTGTCAAGAGCACGTGTGTGTGTCTCGCGCAGGGCCGTATTCGCCAATAAGCAGTGTGCCTAGGGGCTACGAAAACTGAAGGGCTTACGAAAACGAAAATGTGACCATTTTTTTGTTTGTGTGATAAAAATGTAACTAAGATATCTTCTTGAATAAATCTATTCATATAGCAAGGATAGTGTTCTGCATTTATACAAAGAGGCCGAGTCATGTCAATGTCAATCGGTTATTTTTCATGAGAGAGAAATTAACACCGGAGATGAACTTTTCGAGATTTGTTCATTGCAAAATGAGCAAATGACATCTTAAAATTGTGTGTTTCGGACAATCTCATTCTCAATAGAGAGTCGCAGTTGATCGGATACCGTTTTTTTTAATCAGTTTTAGTTGCGAAAAAGAATGCTCCCCACCTTCACATTTTGTTCTCAAGATGACAACAAACATCCTTAGACCAATGTAAACATTCGGAAAGCTGCTGGTCAGCTTGTCAGATATTTCGGGTTTGAGCATATCTGTCACTGTTTTTTTTCCTCTGCATACAAATTCAAGAACAACATGCATTCATCAGTGAATTCGTTTTCAAGATCTGTAGTTCTTTATCAATTTAGGCATTTTTTTGGTGCTCCAGCATCATGGACAATGCTTTGGTGTGATCCTATGACTGTTGAGTAACCCTGGTGTTTGCATTCTTCCAATCATCAAAGCCAGTTTGAAATTGATTACAACACTTGCTGCTGCCAAATAGTTTGCACACATAGCAATACACTTGACCAGTTGAAGGTGAGTAAACGAGCCAGTATCTCGAGACATTCTCCCATGTGCCTGCAGAGCAATTCCTTGTTAACAAACCTGTTCTTTTCACCAAACTTTATACCTGACATGGAAAAGTCAAAATCATAAATATTCTGAGATGGCGTTATATCAGCAAAATCGGATCTCATATCTGCAGTGACTTCTGTCCAGAGTGCAGGATCACTGGCAGGCCTACTAGCAAACTCAGCATCTGATGTTAGCTTTGTAGTCTCTGTGATCTTTTTTCCCACGACATCATCTGCTTACGAAGGGGCATTAGCCTGTTCTTCACTTGATCTACGCTCTATGTGCGAATGAGATGTTGCTTCATGAACAACATTTTCGCAAGGTTCACTATTATCATGATCCAACTGTATCATTAATGGTGATGATTCCATTGGAGGTGTTGCACTGTCAACTCTTCACTTCCTTGTTCATGAACTTCACAATAGATCCCTTCCCTTGATCTCTTTTCATGCCTAATCATTTTTACTCGTTTCTTCCTCTTCTCGTGTCCTGACTCATGCTTTATTTTATATCCATCTGACATACTGGAAGACTGTGGAGGGTGGAATCACCTAAAATTATTTAAAGAAACGTAAAACATTCTCAAAAATATTGCTACATTTTAGTGTAAGAAATTACTTGTGAGTAAATTATTTGAAATAATAAATACACAAAACAAGAGGCCAATAACGACCTGTGAACAGCTCGACCAAGCAGGAATATAAGACAGAAACTCCTAGGAAAGGTAAAATGCAATGATACTAGAATTTTATAAAGTATAGGCCTAAGGGCTAAGGTGCTAAATGTTTTTTTTCTAATTTAGCCTAAAATAGCAACCAAGTACACCTAGTCCCTGCCACTTCTGAAATTATCTATATATGTAAAAGGGAAATTTGTGAATATGTGTGTCTGTTCGAAAAATATACTTTGGTATTTTTTTTGGGGGGGGGGGGGGGGCGCAAAATATATTGCACGGCAAGTAGAGCGGTGACGTCATATCTGTGACGCTGCCGCATGCGGCAGCGTTACGCAGTGTGCCTGCTGACGTCACGCATCCCCCCCACCCTCCGCGTCGGCCGTGTATTAATCCAAGACAAGAATCCAAGTCCCGGGCGAATTCGGGTAGTAAAGCTAGTAATATATAAGGTAAACTGGGGCAATATAGCAACTTATTTTTACTAGCAGTAATTTTGACAACCTTTTGCATTTTAGAAAAAAATATATAATTTACAGTTTTTTTACCAAAATTTGTTGACTGCTCGTTGCAATTTCTTTACAGTTGTAACAAGTCGGTCACTCGTTGCAAGTGAGGCATGTTACACCTAAAATAAGAGTAAAATATTTTAACTTAAACAATAGTAAAGCCTCATGGCGCTTGCCACGCGGTCGCATGCCAGAACTTTGAATTTTTGATCGATGAAAATGAACGGCGCCCTTTTAAAGCTACTGCGTCATCCGATATGATAATCATAGTAACAAATAGTTGAAGAAAGCTTTGCTTATAATATTTTTAGGCTTACGTTGTGTTTTTTCTTCTTCAATAATTTCACATTAAATCTGCTTATCTGCGGCACACAGCGCGCTACCCATCGAATGAGGGCATCGACAAAACAATGAACGTGTCACCAGAAACAACATCTGTCCAGCGGCTGGACGAAGTACCAACGCGTGAAACAAACGGAGTGACAGCGGCGGTAGTAGTGACATGGGGCAGCAGTAACCAGCTGTCGAGAGTTATCACTGAAGGCCGAAGAAACAGAAGTGCCTAGGGCCTACAAGAACCTTAATTCGGCCCTGGTCTTGCGCACGTGTGTGTCAAGCGCACGCGTGTGTCTCGCGCACACCCGCCCCTCCTGGAAATCTGTGAAAAACAGCTTCAGAGCTCATCGGATTCCTCCAGTCTAAAGCTGATTCTGCACGTGTGTGTGCATCTAACGCACGTGTGTGTGTCTAGCGCAAGTGTGTATGTTACGCACGTGTGTGTGTGTAAACGCGAGACAAAGACAAAGATCCTCCCTATAGCCTTAACAGACTGTTTTGGAGCGGTAGCGTAGCAGTTAGTTCGCTGCACTAGCAACCCAGGCACCCGAGTTGGATTCCCACTCACAGCTACCACCAGTGACGATTATATGTACATGCCAATGCCTACCCGAGGTCAACTCAGCCTCAAATGAATACCTCGTGCGGTGTGTAGTAAACATCCCCAGTAGGGAAACAAAGACGGCAGGGCGTGGTGCTCGCCACCCACTCCCTCGTGTGTCGTGCCGGCCTTCATAGGTGCTACTCGCTAACGGTACTTGCCCCACCAGTCTGTTAAGGCTACACTGGGGGTGGGGGGGGGGGTACACGCGGGTTGCGCGGTGGTGGCCTTGCACTGTGGCTGATGGAACCTCCTCCGCTGTGTGCCGAGAACGTTGGGCAACGTGCGGCCTCCAGCCACAGGGTGTGGACCGTTGCAGCTCATTCACAAACCCAGTGGTGGCTGCTGCCGGGATTGGGATGTTTGATCCGATGTCCCCGCTTAAAGTTTGGTTTAAATGTCAAACAAATGAAGTTCGAAAATGAAATTTAAGTACGTGTCGTTTTTTTATCAGTGTATCGCCAGGTGAGAAGTGAAGCCAGGAGGAGGAGTCCCAGAGGGACCCCGGGTAACCAAAATGACAAAAGCAGAACAAATACATCTTGAGAACAAACACAGCTGCTGCGTCGCGTGAGGAATTCAAAGTATTACCGGGTGTTTGCCGCAGCCATCAAACGAGAGATAGAGAGAGGTAATGGCAGGGATTGGCACCGTGACTTCTTGACCTTGGCTGTGTATATTTTTATTTACTTGGTTAAACATCGTCTGCAGCACACACGACTACGCACGATAATTACAAACCGATTTAAGCGTACCTCTCCAAATTCGTCCGAATTCCCACAATCTGCACAACATACCGTCGCCTTAAAAACATAATGGCACATCTGATCCGCGACTACAAATTATGACATCCTTGATGACGTGCACACATTCATTCACATTCACCCCGCGTCAATCTGAGCCTGACCATTTCATTCTTTGTCACTTGACTAATGCAGCGGGCGGCAAGCGACGGCGCGGCGGTGGCTGCGGCGCTCCCGCAGCCCGGACGACCCCGGCCGCGATCGGCATTGCGCGCAACCAACCGGAGAGGCGGGAACAACGAGCCGATCCATCACCGGCGATCAATGTCTCCGGCCGCGGCCGCGTCCGATGGTTGCGCGCGCGTTCGCCGCGGACCTGTTAATTATGCGGAACTGCGTTAATTTGCTTGGCCCGTGCACTTTGGCTCGGCGTGCGGTCGCGATCGCTCCTCGACGCGACCTTCCACCGACGTCCAAACGTGCGACGCGTCGCCTGGAATCAAATTCCCCGCTTTGTTGATTTCCGCTGCGGAGAACATTTGTTTTCCGGAGAGAGAGAGACGGGGAGGGGGGGGGGGTGAAGGGGGTTTGTCAGGGGTGGAGAGAATAGTCAGGGACGACCGCTGGTGAAAATTCCACATTGCTATGGCAGGTGCTTGTCATGTCGACTGCGGGAGAACGACGGGCTTTGCAGTAAGATGCCGAATAGGGAGTTTAAACTGTCGTATTGGGAGCCAGAGTCTCTGGCAATGCGCACAGACGTGGAAGTAAATACATTTTCAGCAACATTTGTACCTGGGTACGTTATCATATGCTTCCACGATATGAATTATGTAGGGAAGGAATGTGCTTGTACACACGAGGTAGTAGCAGATTGATAAAACAAAGCCACTCTGCTTGTGTATAAAAATGAACACAACCCCACGTTCGTCAATAACATTGCGACCTTCAAAAGAAAAGTATATAATAGGCGACGTTTCGGCCCTTCAGCACAGCACGCAGAGAGGCCAGGGAGACCGTTTTGTTTATCCACCGCTGCCAACGCGTTGTCGCCACATTATTTGTGGTCGTGCATCTTTGAGGTCCTTCTCAAGGTGCACTCGCAATGGGAATACTTCTGCTGAAATCATTTCCTCTCGAGCCACGAGGACACACAGACTCCCTCGACTCGAGCTACTCGAGCAGACACATCAATCCATTATACATCACCACCGTTGACACTATGCCGCGTGTCACTCCAGGTCGCCACCACCATCGGAAGCTGCAATCCCCCCCCCCCGCCGTTTTGTGCCATTGGCAATGGATTGCCGGGCGGTGGTTTGCGATATTATTGATGCGGTACGAACGGCCGACACTCTTGGCTGACCGCCGGGTAATTTTCACCGGCGCGGCCAGCGACCGAACTCATCCGCAGCCGTGATTTGTACATCCCGTCCACGGCTAGCCTACCGCGCGCACGTGCCACGCGCACGTGCCACGCGCACGCGCCACGCGCACGTGTGTAAAGCGTACACAGCGCGGGGTACGCAGAAACACCCGGGGTAGACAGAGACACCCGGGGGTAAGCGGCTGCTGCTCTGTGAAGCTGCTTTATAGACATGGTGATGTCTGCTGATCCACGAAAGTCTCATTGAGTCTCAAGACGCTTTTTTCAGGAGGGTCCTGCATCGGCATGTTTGACAAATTCCATCTGCGTGTGTTTTTGGCCACAATGGCATTTTAAATGTATCATCGACATCGTTTCGGGTAATGGCCCTTCTTCATAGCACGGAGGGTCATTGCCCAAATTACACCACCTAATTTTGTTTTATTTTAATGCCACGCTGTTGTCATTGACGAATGTGTCGAGTGTTTGTTGTTGTTGTTGTTAATTGTGCTTATGCACCGCTGTCAACGCAGTGGCAGCATCGCCCGACGACGACGGCGATTCGCTTGAGCGCAGAGTGTCGTTGCGAAAGTGGTGCGGCGCACATCGAGAATGTGTTCACTTGGAGATGTGATTACAACTGGTGATGCGTAGTAAACGTTTGTTTTGCGTAGTGCATTTGCATTCTCTTCTTTCTCGCTCTCCCGGTTTAACCCGATAATTTCACAGGCTCAGCCCCTCCTGAGTGATGCGCAGTTTCCTCTCACCTCGTTAGATTAATAAGATAACCCGTAAAAACAAAGTTTTTCACTATAAATCCTTTATATGCGTGGCGGCTAGAGTCCTCTCGTCCTCTGGCTTGAGATGGCTGCCACCTATGGGTCAGATGATTGCATGGCAGCATTAAGCAATTGGTAATTAAATATAATATTTTTGTCCTAAAAAGTGTAACATTTTGGAAAAAAAAAATCACGAACATTAATTGTCACGCACAATGAGTCTGTGTGGAAAATGTCAGCTCGATTGGATCACGGGAAGTGGGTTCAAAAACGACCGAAAGATTTGCACGGTCGTAAGCGCGCAAGTGAACTTAATATAAAGGATTTAAAAAAAGCATCGATCGCTCGCTCAATATGCGCAATGAACCTGCGTCTGGGCCACGGAGCGGTAGCGACGTTACCAGTACGCGGTGCAAAGGAGCGTCGCATTCGTGACGGGTACAAAACATAATCGTATTACACAACACGCGGCGAGAAAATAGCAACGCCAGCGCAGAAGGCTATTTTCACGTCCAATAACAAGATTCTTACATCAAACGCAAACATCAGTTTTATTATTGGCTGTGACTATTTGTCAGCGTGGTTTTTTTTATTTTGCTTGAGTATCGTAGGAACGATTCACCGGCGCCGCGAACGCGTTAATTTTTAAACTATAAACTAAACTATTTTTTATTTTATGAGATAAAGCCCACTGAACTATGTAGCTATTTTTTTCAGAAGTAATCTGGCTACAAATGATAGCTCAACGAAGTGACATATCACGTGGAAATGTATCAGGAGCCGAATGCTCTAAACGCACGTTGACTCTAATGTGGGGAGAAAACGTGGAAGACCGGGAGAGAAATCCACGCGACCACGGGGAGAACGTGCAACCTCCAAATGTACAAGTGTCAGGGTCGGGATCAAACCCACGACCTCCTGCATACCAGGCGAGATAATTAACATCTAAAATCGCTATAACGATCCAGCCTAATCACCCCTACATATGGGTGCCACAAAACACAGACAAAGATCCCCCACATAGCCTTAACAGATTGTTGGGGCAAGTGCTCTTAGCGAGCACCTATGAAGGCCGGCATGGCACATTTGAGACTGAGTCGACCTAGGGGAGGCCCAGGACCGGTTCACATAATCGTCAATGGTGTTGGCCGTGAGCGGGAAGCGACCCCTGGTCGCCGAGTTCCTAGCGGAGCGAAGCGCTATCCGATGCACTACCACTCCCCGAGTGGTGCCACCTGTCCAGGTGTGACGGGCATCAGTGTGTCGGGTGGCAGGAAGCGATTTGTGCCGGGATCTCGTACCGATATTGCAGTGTTCCACTTTATTGCAGTGAACTACTGCACACGTTTTCACGATAGACCTGGGCTCACTGCGAGGTGTGTTTGAGGTTTGCTCCGTGGGATGAGCTGGCAAACCCGAACGTCGCTGTTAATCTATGCAAACCGGACGGAATCGCCTCTCCCCCGCAAACCACTTCAGTTTCAGGTGAAACGATGCATCCATTAATTCATCCATTCCTCCATCGATTCATGGAACGTTGCATCCATTCATCGATTCATGGAACGAAGCATTCATTCATTCATCGATTCATAGAACGATGCCTTCATTCATCGAGTCATGCCAATTCTGTTGTTCACAGTGAACGTTCTATACAACAATGCACGCCCTCCGATTCGAATGCACTGTGTGTGTAACGGGTTCATGCGATCCTCTTGCAGCCACAACATTATTATTAGGAAGCCACTGGAGCTATGCACATTTAGATTATCTCGATTGAAAACTAATTTCTTTAGAACTGCTTTGTGTGTTTAGTTTATTGTCCTCCCCACGTAGCTCCGATTAGCACGCTTGGTTACGTCCAGTGCGAAAACAGTTTATCATACATATATACAATATCGTGCTGCGTACACTCTCAATGATCACGATAAACTAAGAGCATCACCAGTAGCCATGGCCAATCCGCTGCTGGATATAAACCTCCTCCAACTGCCGCCACCTCTTATGATCCTGCTGTGTGCAATACTACTCTCAGCACCCACGTGGCACTTTCAAATTCACGTCCCACGTGGCTCCCATCGGCGGACGTCCTCTCGTGACGCATGCTCTATTCCTTGACTGCTACTCCATCACAGTTCTCGAACATGATCGATCATCTCATTAGCAACGCGTCCTGCCTATGCCCACATACTTTTGACATGTCTGGATGATGTCTTTAAGCTGTGTGTGTGTGTGTTCTTACATCCGCGGGTTGTTGTATATTCTCCGTTAGTGTCCACGACGCTTCGCAACCGCGTAGCGTCGCGAGCACCACGATCTGATGAATAACCTAGCAGACTTCTTACTCCTTATTTGTGTGCGGTTCAGATTTCAATGCATTTCAGAGGAGCCGGGTGATACACTCAAACGACAATCCGCAGCGTCATGCTCTTATTGTGCTGTGGATTTGTAGCTTTGTTTGTTTTATAAACAGGATGGAAACTCAGCCGTGGATCGGCTGCGACGCAGCAAAGGTTCCTCAGCCCACGTGGACGGGAGGCGGCGTTCCCCTTGAGACCCAAGTTTGGTTTCGCGACTACAAAACCGCAAGGCGCAACCAACACCGCGGCGAGGCGCCGCTCCAATTACCCCATATGGTTTGCGTTGAAGAAATCGTCATGAACCGCTGTCACTCTTCATGAATCGGGCCGTCAATTAACGTCACGAATCAAGCGCTACTGATCGCCTCCAAAAACCAATTGGGCCACGCAAATTTAATTCGGAGCGCTTCCGGCAGCAGCTGCAGAGCCACCGCTCACAAGCCTCAGCCAATCGCGGCCAGGCCTAGCTCCTCGATGATGATGATAATGGAGGGGTGGGGTTCAGGCGAGGTGTTGAGTGGAGGCCACTACCTAGCAGAGCTTCACTGGCTTGGGAGGAGAGTGAACATGGGGAGGTGCCGCGTGGACAACGTTGGTTCAGCGCCCAACCCGCTCGCACCACTAGCGCCCCGCCTGTAACCTCCAGCCTTCGCCACACGTAGAGGAACCAAATCTCTGATGGGGTCTTCAGCCGCTCTGAAGGAACCTACTAATTTATAGAAAAATTACTAAGAAGACAATTTGCTTCCACATAAACTAAAACTATTTATGATTTTTTATTTTACCAATTAAGGTCCACTGAGCTGTATCGCTCTTTTTCAGAAGCGACCTGACTACCACAAACGATAGCTCGACGACGTGGCTTATCATGTGGACATTTATAGCAACCAAATACTCTAAACTCATGATTATAAATGTAGAGTGAAAAACCGAAGAACCCGGAGAAAATCCCACGCTAACACGGAAAGAACACGCAAACTCCAATTATACAACAAGCATCATGGTCGGTATCGAACCCACGACCCCCTGTATACCAAGCAAGGTAGTTAGCATCTCACCACCGTAGTGCCATATCTGTGCCATCAATTTATTTATTTTTCAAATACAATCAGCCACAAAACTTTCTGGGAGTGCATCATTCCAGCATTGGCAAACACTGGGCAGGGGGGTCCGACTTGCAAGAACGAACAATACTGGTGAACTGCCAGATGTGTATAGGCAAGGGCCCTCTCTGTTAGACATCGGTCCAAATTCGATGCAAAACTATATAATGCATAACACAACATTTATATAAATAACCTACGTCTGCCAATAGAACGTGGTAATAATTTAGTGACATGCATGCATGTGTAGTGATGTTAAATGGATCACTACGGCGCGTAGCGCCATGTGCCGTTGAAACAGGCGCAGAGGCTAACACACCATGCAGTACCTTTCAGTGGGCCATTAGGCACATGGTACTGGGTACTCACAGAAGGAAGCCTGACGAGTCCTACCGACAGAGTAGGGGATTGCAGCCTCTACCAGCGCCGCAGGGAATCACCGCATAGTGGGCCACTGGAAGAGTGTGGTGGGGGGCGGCTGGTGGTAGGAGCCATGTGAGGACGAGTCACCCCGGCACCGGGTTAGCACGTGATGGGCCGGGGTGAGTAATGTGGGCCAAAGGTGAACGAGGGGGCACGGGGGGAGTAGCTGAGAGCGTCGAGAGAGTTCCCGAAAGAGGCGCGGTTAAGGGCGGAGCCAGAGAGGGAACAGGTGCGGTGTAGCCTGGAACCGTCGGGAATATTCTGGAAATAGGGTGCGTCCGATGGTGGAGCCAGGCCGCGCCGAGAGAGATAAAAAGGGAAGCCCCGATTCTCTCGTCGATCACAGATCGGGGCTGTCTGCAGGTGGAGTGGAACCCAAGTGCTACGTCTTCGTCCCCTCTTCGACAGCACGTTGGCTGCTCTGACCCGATTATAGTTATCCCGTATGCAAGAGAAATAGGTATATTGTGGTCCTATGCGTCCCGTGTGTAACGGTATTGCGTGAAGATTAGAATACACGATGTTGCCTCCTACATAGTGTCTTTGAATGACTCACTACACATGCATGTTGAACTTCTTCCGCACCGTATGTAGCCAAACGTGCTAATCGGAGGTGCATAAGCAGACGATGGCAGATATGCAAACATTAGACATGGTGAACACGTGACAATGTATCGATTTAGCGATCAAAAGCAATTCTCACGCTCGTGATAAATGCATCAGCGTGGCGCCTGAAGGTGCCGAATTGACCACATTAGCCATACACGTACTACTTAATTCTTCACTGATATTGTGACCCGGAATTGTAAATATGTAGTGCAATTGCAAGGGTGTGAATAATTACGTGGTTCTTCATAATCATAGACGTTTGTGGAACCTGGCAGATCCAGCAAATTCACATCCCGTCTGGCTCTTTCAAACTCACGTCCCACGTGGCTCTTTCAAATTCACATCCCACGTGGTTCTTTCAAATGCTGCAGTCCCCGTGAGGATTAATCTCGCATTAAGTGCATCACCCACTCTTATTGTCATGGGTTGTTTTATTTGTTTTTAACCCAAACACAATAAACAAAATGTTTACAGTTCTGACGTCGGTTTGAATCTTTAATGTTATTTCACGAATTCTTTTTTTAACAGTGCATCTCCTTGTATCGGAGAACAGCCCTGGAAGATGTCACATAACTACTTCTGAAGCCACTTCCACGGGCATTCATATTCACAACACGAGCACACCCTTTAAAGACGCGTGAAAGGTGTCTGTCGAATATCAATCCATCTGAAATGTTGAATGTTCAGTGTTGCTGACTCTTGAGTTACCTGGCCACCTTGAGTTTTAGGTTTAACCATGCGGTTTTCAACATTACACCTGATGGTAATGCTCCCTACTTCGATGCAACTGCCGAGGGCTTCTTCACAATTCCGGCTATCGCCTGATGAAGCTGGTTTTAATCACCAGCGAAACGTCGTATTCGAATTGTAAATGGGGCTTTACTCTCCGACACACAAGCGGTGTGCTGAAGTAGGAACGAATTGGCACGTTTAATCTACGCGACAAACCTTACTAATTGGCTGTGTTGGGTGGTAGCGAGTTTAACGACACATTTATATTTACGCGATTTAACCCAAAAAAAACCTTATAATGGATCTAAGACCGATATATATATGAACTCCACTGGTGTTGGCTGTGGTCAGAAGTTAAACCCAGGTGGCAGAGGGTGGTAGTCAATGCTACCACCTCACCCGCACAGCTAGATTTCTGTAGATTTTCCCTCAAGGGAATGTCCCGTCCTGCATTAGAGTGCCAATGTGGCTAGGAGATTATAACTACCTCGCCTGGTGTACAGGAGGTGGTAGGTTCAATCCCGACACTGACGCCTGTTATATATTTGGAGTTTGTGTATATTTCTCTCCCCGTGGCCGTGCAGATTTTTCTCTGGGTCCTCTTGTTTTCCCCTCCACACATTTAGAATCATCGTGCATTTATGTATGTTTATTGGACTTCTGTCGCACCGTGCATAGCCAACCGTTCTAATTGGAGGTGTTTAGAGTGTTTGGCTGCCATCAATTTCTACAACGACGATAAGCCACTTCGTTGAGCTATCATTTGTGATGGTCAAGTCGCTTCTGAAAAGAGCTATACAGCTCAGTGAGCCTGACCTGGTAAAATAAAATAGTTCATAGTTTGTTCAACAAGTGCCCAAGGGGACTCTCTTCTTGCACAGAGTGGAGCCGAGCCAGACTTCATCCGAAGCCTGTGGGATGCAGCTAGCCCAGTTCCATAAACGCAGTCTCCGCAGTGCCGCCCGGCGACATAGCGCCATCGCCGTTTGTCGTGGAGGTTCACGGTTTCAACTTAACCCAGCGGCCGCCCATACCTACTGTAATATTGTAGTTGGTTCGAATTAGGTGCACACACACACACACAGCTTGGAGGCAACACTATTTATTAAACGGTAAGTAATATAACACTGTACATGAGGTGGTGACCACCTTCCTCAACTCACTAACACTCTGGAACACGACACAGTGTGGACCAGGCAGCCAACGGGACTTGAGGACCGATGATATCGTCTTCACTTCGGAGTACAACATCCCCGCTCTCCGTTCACCCCACGCTTATATCTGCTCTGGCGTGGCCGGCTCCGCCCAGGCGTGGCCGGCTCTGCCCAGGCCACGCCTCCCTTCCCAGGCCACGCCTCCTTTCCCCCACCTCACGGGAGGTCTGGGTCCCTCCACCACGTGACCCCCCAGGCACCCCCTTGGGGCCCCCAGCCCTCGTACGGGCCGACACAGTAGTGACGTCCTATGTCACTACAATATAATCACCCAGGAATGTTTGTCATTAACGTTCGTGACGTTACTCCACATCGACCAGCCCCCCTCAATAATATTCAAAAGAAGGTGACGTCCTCCAACTGGACACCCCCCCACCCCTTCTTATTAATAATCATGAGCGGATGACGTCACTCAATGTGGAGTGTTCCCCCCCTTACTAATAATCATGCGCAAGTGACGTCACTCCACATCGACCAGCCCCTCTCATTAATAATCATGAACAAGTTATGTCCTCCACATGGACCACCCCCCTCTTTAATAATCATGAGCATGTGACGTCAATCCACATGGAGCATCCTCCCCCCTCATTAATAAGCATAAGGTGACGTCCCCCAAATGGTCAACCCCCCCCCATTCATAATAATTAGCGGCTAACGTCAATCCACATGGGGGGCCGAGGCGCCTCCTTCCCCCTCCTCGGCGTCAACTTACAACCCTCACTACAAAGGTGTCACGCGATCTCCGTAACGCTATTGAGACATCAAAGTAAAAAGGACGTCACGATGAACAAGGGATTATCACCTTAATATGAAATAGGTCTGTGTCACCGCCCCCTTACAAAGTACACACGCATTAATGCAATGAATATCACGTCGCGGTCTGCTTTTCACTTGCAAGTTTCAAATGTACTGCAATACACCCGTCCTTGGACGGGCAAAAGGATAGTGGTTAATAATACTGCCGCTAACGGTGGACCTGAGAGATTCACCGACGTCATCCAAAAACGAGGAGGCCATTGTACGCCGGCATTAGGGTCCCACATTTTTTGGGCGAAGTCGACAAATTACCTCGCTAATTTATAGCAGCAAACCATAGCCCCCCCCCCCCGACTGGCAAACTAATGCCCATTCGCAAGGCATGTGCTCGTGTCACCTTGAGCCCCACGGGGAGAGCCGCTACTGGTGGGGGCCTTTTCCAAACCAGAGACACGAAAATCGCAGCGCATCTGTGGGACAGACGCCTGGCGTCAAGGAAGGGAGCCTCCGTCACTTAAATCTCGACCACGGAACCGCTCGCCCGCCCAACCACCCAACCGCCAAACCACCCACCTGACCACCCACCCGACCACCCACCCGACCACCTACCCCACCACACACCCATCCGGCCGCCGCCACCTTGGCAAGCACCGATGTCTGTGCAGGGAATGCAATCCACCGACGGCACTGCAGGCAACGGCACTCGTTGAATATGGACACTTCGGAGAAAGAAAAAAAACATCACGCTCGAGGTAATTTAAGCATTTGGAAACAGAAGACGCAACTCATTCTTTACTTACCTATTTATTTATTCCACAACTTGTTGTACGGCTGTTTAATTGTGAATTAGAAAATACACCGTCATGTTCGGCGGGCATTAACGTGCACGCTCATTGTCGGGGGGGCTATGAATATGATGCGGTCATTCATTAAATAAACATCACCAATGTTGCGCATGTCACTTTTTTTTTGCGGCTAATGCGTGTTTACACAATTCCGCTCTTGCAAAAACACCGCATGAATAACAATGACCTGCTTTCGGGATGGTGGGGGGAGCCTGTTCTGCGCCGGGTGATTAACGCGATCCCCACCTCTGCATGTGCATCGCGCACACGGCCCGCGAGGTGATGGAGCTGTTTACCGCCCGCTCGCTCGCTCTCATCGCGAGGATTGGAGCAGCGGCAGCGGCGGCTGCGGCATTAATGCATCGCGTCCAGATGGTGCATTCTTCTAATTCGCTTTGGCCCCGACGGATGATGAACTGCTCGCGATATTGCTTCGCACAGAGGTTGGCTTTTGAACCGATGTGGCCGCGCAGCTAATTGTTGTGGGATGAAACTCATTTCCGCGGCCGCATCAATCACGGCCGGCGCCCGGCAGCGCAGTCGATCGCCGGGTGTCCGGCTCGCCGCGAGCCGGTCCGAGGGCAGTTCGGCTTCAAACACGGCCGCGCCGCAGCCCTCGACATCCGCTCACCCCATTCGGACCTCGGCTCTAAGCGCTCGTCCGTCGGACGCAGACGAGCCTCGCGGCTCAATATTCACGGCGGGCGAGAAGATCGCCTTACGGCGCTCGTTGCCGGAAGCGCTGTTTGGGTCACCTCCACTGCGGAGGGCGGCACGGAAATAACAAAAAATACTTGAAAGGGGACACGAAAAAACCCCACAATTGCATTGGGTGACTTATATACAATGCTCTGACCTCAGATAAAATGTCCGAATTCGGTCGGTCTCCCAAACGAATAAATGTTTCATGAAATTAACGAGTGAGAAATAACGATTTGATTAAATTTATTTTATGTTATACCTACGTGACTTTACAGAAAGAACCAAAGAGCATGGATCCCTGCAGACACGAAAACTTAAAATCTAGATTGAGAAATAACGTTTTGACCAAGTGCAGATGTGGTAACGGGTGGCTAATTAACTAACGCGAATCCCGTGACGTGGGATACTAAGTATCGCTATTGTCTTGCCTGCTTTCCCCAGAAGAACCTCGCTGAGGCTCGTGACTCGTTATTTTGGAGGGTCCTGCCAAGTTTTTCACCACCGTAGGGGGGAGATGCTGCTGTCTGTCATCCCAACTGAATAACATGCAAGTGATTTTACACGTTAAGTTTTCGCGACCAATGGTATTCACGATAAAGTTAGTTCAGGTTAAAGCGCCTAATGAAGCCGGCTATTGTTATCACCATAAAAACGTCACGGTACTCAAATTGTAAATGTTGTGTGGGTTTACTCTCCAACACACAAGCGGTGTACTGAACTAGAAACTAATTGGCACGTTTTGTTTACGTGACAATCCTTACTGATGGGCTGTGTCGGGTAGTGGTGGGTTAACGACACATTTATATTTACGCGATCTAACCCGAAATTCCTTTAATTTGAAGTAATTATTCAGAATTCCGATGTTTGGCCAATATCAGTTACATTGTGTGGGTTTTTTGTTTTTATATCTGGGAGGAAACCGAAGAACCCGGAGAAAACCAATGCAGACCAGGGGAGAACACACGAACACGACACAGAAAGGCGTCCTAATCGGGAATCGAACTCGGGTTCCTTTCTTGTCGTGGGTGCTGTCAGCGCGCCACCGTCCCGCCGTTATCGTTTTACTTGTGTGGATGTCCGCGGATGAACGGAGGTTCTGGCAATCCCCGCGTGTGAGGAGGTGGAGGAGGAGCAGCAGCGACGAGACGAGAGCGGCCGGTAATCGTCCTCCAGCGGAGACGCGACACGACCTCGCGGGCCGTAAATGAAACCCGACAAAAACATTCATTGGGAGCCTTCATTCATGCGATCAAAGCCCGACTCTCGTGCGCGTGTGACCGGGGCCGTGCACTCGCACGCGCGCAGCGGCTTGCCCCACATCTCGCTAATAACAACCCCAAGCCTCTGCGTTCGCTAATCTACAATCTTTAAAAAATAAACATGCACGCGTCCCAGAAAAGGTCACCGCATTATTATTATTATTGTTGTTGCTTTTGTAGAATCATGACGAAGGCCAATACGTTGAGCTCACACTATCCATCTTTATCCGTCTGACGTCTCAGTTATGCGATATTGATTGGCCATGCGCGGGCTCCTTCTCGGCGTTTGGCTGTGATTGAGTTGTTAATGAGATTCACGAGATCTTTTTGGACGAGGACCGGACGAGTAAACTAAACTTAACAATTATTATTTTACCAAACGCAAAAGGTCCCACGGAGCAACCTGGCTACAAATATTAGCTCAACGATTTCAAATCTCTTTTTTTTTAAACTGCTTTTTGTGTTTCGTTTGTTGTCTTTCCCCCGCACCTCCGATTAACACAGTTGGTTACGTACGGTGCGAAAGAAATTCAACATACAAACATTCATCGCGTGGAGATTTATCGCAGCCAAATACTCTAAACGAATGATGTTGATTATAAATGTGGAAGGAAAAACTGGAGGACCCTGAGAGAAATCCACGCGACACGGGGATAGAGACACTTCAGACTCCAAATATACAGCAGGCGTCAGGGCCGGGATCGAACCCACGGCTTCCTCTGTATACCAGGCCGTTAACATCTCGCCACCGAGTAAGTCGCGGCGGCTGCGTGCCGTCAAAAGTAAAGAGGGCACCAACATTGACCCGCACGTGGCACGGATTGTGTGGGGTGCACCGTGCACAAGTAAAGGTGCGGCCCCGCAACTGCTTCCTCACCGCACTGCTGGCGGACGGATCTCCATCAGAGCAAACGCTTTAGGGAATTTGGTCTCGGCTTACATTTTTACCTCCGATTAGCACGGTTCGCTGCGTACGGTGCGAAATAATTTCAACATAGATGCATGTTAGCAGAAGTGGGCAGAGGTGAGTGTACCCACACTTTACCCTACCATATGCAACCTGTCAATCAACTCACCGTGGTTGTACCCATGTACACTGCTGGCTGGATAAAGGCGGCAAGGAAAGAAGGGGTTGGGGGTTGTGTTGGACTGCAAGTCCAGTGTGAGAACCATTGCACCACAGTTACAGATCCAGTCACGTGACTACTGTACCCTGCAGTACCCATGACCTACTAAACAGGACAGCTCCTAAATTTAGATTTAAAGCTTTCGTGACTACAGGGATTCATCTCATTGGTTCTTTCGGTAAAGTCACGTAGAAGGGAAATAATAAAATAATAAAAATAAAACATTATACAATTATTCTCACGACGTTTCGTCCACAACACACACGCGGGGGTACGATACGAAGGGAGAGTTAGAGGCCTAGTTCTAGGCTTTAGGCCTAGCTGTAGGCTTTAGGCCGCTGAGTTATTTTTTAATTTAAATGTTTTAATTATTTACGTAAAAGCTTTAAATTTATTAAAAACATCAGGGAATGTAACATTGTTAAACATTAACTCCCTTGCACACACGCGGGGGTACGATTCGAAGGGAGAGTTTGAGGCGTTGTTCGAGGCTTTAGGCCTAGCTGTAGGCTTTAGGCCGCTGCGAGTTAATTTTTAATTTAAAAGTTTTAATTAAAAGCTATCTCATAATTAAAAGCCATCTCAGGGAATTATAAGGGAAAGCGTCACTGAGTCTAAAGGTTTTTGTAGGGTCATGCCAAGTGTTTGCAGTAGGGGGCGATGTTGCTACACGGACGGACGGACGGACGGACGATATAATCTATTGTAGGCTGGTTCACTTCGTTCCTACCAGTATAAACCATTTCGGATCTTAACTGATTGTGTTCAAGTTTACGATGACTTTCAGACCGCAGCCCACTCACTGGCATTGACTATATATCTTTTGTATTCTCCGCAGAAAATGGAGTCTTTGCTCCGCTGCAAGTCTCCTACCACCACTCTCCTATTGACATATTTCGTTGCTTCCTCTTAATACCTTTCACGCGACGGTCAATGGTATAGTGTATAGCAGATTGTATAATAATAAATAGTATAAAAGTTTAATGTTTAATATAATGTATAAGGTAATATATAGTATCGTAATTGTATAGTCAATATACAGCAGTGTGGTATACAGTAGGGTGGGTAGAATAATACATAGTGTAATATTACAATGTATAGTCTAAGGTATAGGGTGGTGTATAGTAATGCAGTATATAATTTAATGTTGGGTTTGTCTATGGCAGTATATAGTACGGGGTAGACCCGTGTGATGTAAGAAAAAAGTTTAGCTGGAGGCATATTACATTTTTTGCGACATAGAATTGTAATGTATGACTTACTGTTAGTAGCTCAGCTTATTGGAGAGTATATTTAGTATATTGTTGATACTGATGTAGTTTATATTTTAGTTTTTACGTGGTGGTTTAGCTGCTGCAGCTCCTTACTATTAAAAATGCTTCCCTTTATTATTGCTAATCCTACTCCCTCCCTTTGATGCTGCTAATCCTACATAATGCACGGGCATAATATGACTTTGAGACCCCCCCACCTCCTATGCATTCCACAAGTAGTGACTAATCCCATATCTGCATTTGCCATAAATATGCTAAATTCCTCTTGATATGCAAATTCCTTTGTCAAGGCACCCTTCCCCCTCTAACCCAGCTTAAATATACGCTGCCAAGCTTGTTGGTGCTCATTCAGACGCTGTTTTTCCGACAGACCTGTTCTTCACCTGAGGACGGCTGCTTGCGTTGTGGCCGAAACGTTGTGAGAATTGTATTTTATTATGTTTTATTATTTATTATTTCCCTTCTACGTGACTTTTCCGAAAGAACCAAGAAGATGAATCCCTGCAGTCACGAAAGCTTTAAATCGAAATGATCTGGTAATTGCTGCTCACTCAGAGGAGGAGCTGGAGGCGCTGCTGCTGAACCTGGAGCTTGCCACTAAGATGTGGGGACTTACCATCAGCCTCACCAAAACCAAGCACCTGCCTGGGTATTTTGTACCATCGGGCACTCCACCCCCACAACTCCCAATGGGAGTTAGGTCAGTTGTGGAGCGAATGGAGAGTTTCCCATACCTGGGCAGTGTGCTAATGACTGGCTCCGGTTTAACAGCAGAGGTCTCACTCCGAATCAGTAGAGAGGCATTATCTTTTCATCAGTTGCGTAACGCTGTGTGGAAGCTACCTGGTCTGTCGCTCCACACGAAGTTTCAGGTCTTCCCAGCCACAGTCATTCCCTCCCTTCTCTATGCTTGCGAAACGTGGACCCCCCTAACCAGGCTGGATTGTGTGAGGAGCTCACAAATCCTTGAAAGATCTGGACGAAGTTCCATCGGTAAGCTCCTCTGGCAGGCAAGGCTGCGTTGGCTGGGCCATGTAGCCTGCATGCCCAGCCACCGCATGCCTAAACAGCTTTTGTTCGGCCGGATCGAGGGGGCTAAACGGGCGCGGCACGGGCTAGAGAAGAGATGGAGTGATGTGGTACAGGAGGATGTGGAGCTGAGTGGACTTGCCGATGACTGTTACCAGCGGTGTCAAGATCGGCCTCTGTAGAGGAGGCTCATGAAGGACGCTACTGGGCAGTTGGAGGTAGTCGCCCTCCAACAATATCGGAGGGCGGAGGAGCGACGCTCACAACAATGAGCGGAATGCCTGGTGGCAAATGTACAGCAAGTTGGTACAGTAGGGGGCACAGGTGATGCATTAGCCAGTCGTCTCAGTCAGTCGACTTGTGGCATCTGGGTCTGCCCCGTGATCTCCTGCCAGCGGGCGTTCGACACTTCACGTGGCCTCAAGGTGCACATAGCCTGGCACAAGCGTCGTGGTGACGTCACCGCCACTTAATGGCGAATGGCGGTTGTTATTGCCGTGTGTTTGTGTGTCTGTTCGTTTGTGTGTGTTTAGGTGCTCGCTAACAGCACTTGCCCCTACAGTCTGTTAAGGCTAAATGGGGGATCTTTGTCTTTGTTAGAGGCGGTGACACCTTCTGTGAGTTGTTAATGGCAATTGAACGCAGGCCACCGTGATGAACGGTTCACATTATTGCGTCGTTTTGGCATTCGGTGGATTTACGTTTATTGTTTGGGTGAAATTATGGGTGATTTTTGTTTAGCCGCTGGTTGCGACAGTAATTGGTGTGAGAGTTAATTATTTGTTGTTGTTGTGAGAAGTAAAACCGAATGAAGATTCCGTCGTGATGATCGCTGCTGCTGCTGCCGCTGCTGCTGGGGCTATGCCCTCGCGTAATTGCCACGCGTTCTTCATTGACGGCGGTGCGCACTGCGACCCCCCGGGGTTGATGTTCACGTCGCCTCTGCGCGTGTGGCACCCCTTACAGAGAGAGTGGCGACTTTAAACATTTACTCGCCACGAGGAATAATCGCCGCGCCGCTGGCAGAGTATTCATTCGACATTACCGAGCGTAATTTGGGCAGGGGGGTTAAACTTATCTACTCACCTGAAAGGCAGGCGCCTGTATCACCGAACCACCAGCTGACGGTGGCGAGATGTTAACTACCTTGCCTAGTATACAGGAGGTTGTCAGTTCAATTCCTACCCTGTCGCCTGCTGTATATTTGGAGTTTGCATGTCTCTCTCTCCCCGTGGTCGCATTAATTTTTATCTGGGTCCTCTCCGGGTTTTTCCCTCTACAATTAAAATCAACGTGGGTTAAGAGTATTTGACTGTTATACATGTCCACATGATAAGCCACTTCGTTGAGCTATGTAACTCAGTGGGATTTACTTGGTAAAAAAAAGTTTCATATGTTTACCATTTACCTTAAAAATGTGTGACTGTTACAAGTCCCGGATTGCCACGTGTACTACCCATTCAGGCACATATATATTCTTGTTTATTGTAGTTTATTGTTGTTTATGAATTGTTAGAATAGAATACAAATAAAACCTCTCCAGAACCATTGCTGGTATCCTTTACAGAATTACACCGCACATTGTAAACTGTACAGCTGCCGCAGAAGCACTTTCAGATGCGCTTCTGCAGCCGTCTGGAATGCTCTTCCTTCCCATGTTAGGAAGCCACTGGGAGCAACGCACTTTTAAATCATCTAGATTGACAAACTCATTTCTTTATAACTGCTTTTTGTGTTGGTAGTTTGTTGTCCTTTCTCTCGCACCTCCGATTAGCGCGGTTGGATACGTACGATGTGAAATAAATTCAACATACATATATAGTGTAATAGCACCGGCTGGTGGACAGCGGTGGCAACTGTGGTAGACAGACAGTACAGACACCGGTGATGGCGTGCACAGTGTGTGGGCAGAGGGAGTAACTAGGGTAAGGGTAATGGAGGACCCCATCTGGAGGCCCCTGGAACCTGCTAGCGGGTTCGAGAATGGAGGCGCGGTCAGGGCGGAGCCAGGCCGCGCTGGGAGCATAAAATAAGCTTAGAGCGGGGGGCTCGAGGCTGCCGGTTCTGGGGGTGGACTCGTCTCGTCGTTGCTGTCGTCTCTTCGCCGTCGTCGCTCAACGTCTCCGTTAGATATTATGCTACGAAGGATAGTTGTTAGCTATCTTAGTCAGCGTCGTCAGTGTTAGATGGCTAGTGTTGTGTACAGGCTGGGCTGAGCTACTATGGAGAGTGTGCGGACGAGACCGTGAAAATTGTTAATAAAGTGCCTCCAAAAACTTTGTCTCTGAATCGTTGACACTATACATACATAGACTCAAACAGATACCCATAGACTCATTAAACAGAGACCTATCGACTCATCACACAGATATCCATAGACTCACACAGACACCCATAGACTCACAGAGACCCATAGTTCGTTGTCCTTCCCCTGCACCTCCAATTAGCGCGGTTGGCTAAGTATGGTGCTATATAAGTTAAACGTACAGACAGACGTACGTACAAACCGCCAGGGTTGAACCGCCGTGGAGATGCGGCCATGCCACGTGCGGAGCGAGCCACCAAGAGGCACCCTGCCAGAAAACAGCGGTCACAGCCCCACACGGGCAACTGCTCACAACTAAACTACAACCTAATAACAATCAGGATGGCTTGCATTGCGTTAGTTTAAATGTGGAATTTCCACCATGAGAGATGTGCGCAATGCCCAACAAACCTACAGGCCCTGAGCCTCTCTGGCTTCCTGTGCGTATTGATTCCGTGATCGCGTGAAGAACATTGACGCAGTAACTAAAATCTGTGGTTTCGTATTTGTCAATAAGCATTCCAAACTGATAACTATCAATTCGGGAGCATTGCCATTCAATAGAGAAATGGCGTGGCGCGCGCACAGGGCCGGTCTCACGACAGCGCTGTCTGAGCGAGAGGTCGCGATACCGATTGTGTTTTCTTTCGTATGGCTGCCGATGTAGATGGAAGAGCAACAACTACAATTTCACATGGAGGTGGTCAAGCCGGCAGACAGCCGCGTGCTCGAGCGCGACACGCGGGGATCTTCGCCGAGACGCAGGGGCAAGTGCTGTTAGTAGCGAGTAGCAGTGCCTATGAAGGGTGCAACAGCACACTAGACGGTGGGGTGGTCAGCACCTTAGTGGCGATGCTTGCACACCGCACCGGGTACTCATTTGAGGCTGAGTCTACCTAGGGGAGAACTAGCACCGATTCGTATAATTGTCAGCGGTGTTGGCCGTGAGCCAGAATCGAACTCGGGTCGCCAGGGTTATAGCGCAATGCGCTAACTGCTACACCACCGTTCCCCGCAAATATAGCCTTAACAGACTGGGGCAAGTGCTGAAAAATAAGAACAGGTTTTACCCTTTCTGGCAATAAAACAGGAGGTGTTAAGATGTTCAAACACCAAATATAAACCTTTTGCAAGGAATCAAATTCGCATTAACCACACGTACTCGTGGTGAACATGCAAACAAACATGCCCTGATAATATATGCATTGTCTTTTGATACTGCAAATAAAGGTCCTATTATGGAGCAAGTGCTGTTAGTAGCGAGTAGCAGCACCTTTGAAAGCCGGCACTGTGACACACGATGGGGTGGTGTTGGCCAGCACCACGCCCAGCCGAACCTTTGTCTCCCCGGTGGCCAAGTGAACAACGCCGCACCGGGTACTCATTTGAGGCCGAGTCGACCTAGAATTCCCCCACGAAGCGTGAGAGCCACGCGATTGCCGCGTTCCCACGGCGGTGACAGCGGCCCTCCCGGCGCGACTACCCCAAGGGGCCGCATTCGGCGCGGTTATTTTTACCAGTAACACCGCCCCACACCTCTTACATGTTGGCCGCGTACTATTTTGGCGAACCTATCGGCGGTGCGGTTGGTGGGGGAGGTATGGAGTATGGATCCCCCACCATCGATTGTAGAATTCGCTCGATCCCATCATCAGCGCAAACTATTTCAGCCGAGGAGCCGAGGCAGAGTCAGATAATTGCGTCGCGTGTCGCGGGGTCAATTTGCATTGAACACCGATTTCAACATCTATGACATTCGTTGGCTCATCTTATTACAACACACATTATTTATTTTGTATTATTATTACTAATTTAACCAGGAAGGCCACACTTATTCCATCGACTCACAAGGGCACTGCATTTAACACGGCCGCAAACGTTATCCGTCCCTCCACAAACAAACCAACGCAACTTCGTTTAAAGATGTTCAAACACCAAATAGATACCAGTTCAGCCCCCCCGCCTCCTCCCTCTGGGGGCGTCGCACCTGATTGGCTCAGAATGACGACATCACATTTATCTCTCTATTTAGGGCCGAAACAGGAGGAGAATTTCGACAAATCTGGATGTCGTCTGATGATTCTGGTTGTAATTACTGGCGAAACGTCGTACTCGAATTGTAAATGTTGCGAGTTAAATCTCCAAGGAATCCAATCTGCATTAACCACACGTACCTGTGGGGAACATGCACACAAACATGCTCTGATAATATATGGCATTGTCTTTGAAACTGATTGACCGACACCAGAGACAGCCTTCTTTTGGGCCTAGTCTCAACCAGTGTCAGACCAGAGAACGCCAATAGGCGAACAGCACAAAGACAATGCACCTATCAGAGCGTTTATAGCTCGGAGTGAGCAGCTATATCATGGGATACCTTTTTTGCCAGTATAAAAGTATTAAAAATAACAATAGATGTTACCCTTTCTGGTAATAAAACAGGAGGTGTTAAGATGTTCAAACACCAAATAGGTACCTGTTGCAAGGAACCAAGTCGGCATTAGCCACACACATGTATTTGTGGTGAACATGCAAACACAAATGCTCTGATCATATATGCGTTGTCTTTGAAACTGATTGGCCTACACCAGAGACAGCCTTCAGTATCAGACCAGAGAACGCCAAAAGGCCTATTCTTACGTGTCATACTTTGATACTGGCAAAAAAAGTTCCCATGATACAGCTTCGTTTGTTTCTTATATTTTCTCTTTTTCTTTAACATTCCCCATTAGCCGCACAGCAGCACCAAAGCTTTTGGAACAACCTCGTTTCCCGCCCATTTCAGCGTCGTAAATCTTACGTCAAAAAACATATTCTGAAGCAAAGTAATTAGTGCTGGACGCAGAAGTCACATTTGCAAATTTGCTTTGCAACTTTGATCCTTACCCATGTAGTGTCGATAGTTCAACGTTAATGAGCAATTGTATTGAGGGACTGTTGCAGTGTGGCAGCGTTATCTTGGTGTGGTCTGGGATTGTCTTGCTGCTATCTTTGCTGTCTTGCCCAATGTGGAAAAATCGAACTTGTGTAATTAATGCATGCATTGTTTTATTATATTTCGTCACTTGCTTACCACTTTCTCTATGCTGCACTCCTATCGTGTTGTTGTGTATTGTTTGCCTTTGTAACTTGCAGATCCATCCACAGCAAACAAGAGCTTATCAGCTCATCGGATTCCTCCTGCCGCAGTCTAAATACAGATTCAGATTCTGAACACTCAGTAGCATTGGTTCCCACGGCAGCAAGCTCTGAGCGGGCATCGAAACACAGCGTCTCTCATCGGCAGCGTGGCAATATTTTCATTTGTAGTCTACCACCGTGTTAAACAGCCACTCGCGTTGCGCAAAGTTCGCAGGTAATAAACTCGCGCGTGCGCCCGTCAGTTCACTTCCCGCAACGTTCTGCCGCTCTGGTTTGCGTTCTACCACGGAATACAAAGACGGGAAGGACAACACGCGTGGATCGGGGAACACGCGCAGGCGAATGCCTTCATTCTACCTGTTGGGAAAGAGTTCGTGGGCTTGGGCAGGACGATGGTCAAGAGTTATGACGGAGTGGCGGCCACGGAATGGAACGCGTCCGAGGGGGGGTTACGTCCACCCCGGGGAGACGGAGCGATTACATCACTTCGTGTGCTGTGGCCGGATGGATTGATTCGTCCCAACATCGTGAGAGGTAGCGGGCAGCTTCCAGAGGCCTTCATCCAGCAGTGGATTGATCGTGGCTCATGATGATGGTATTGGTTGTAAATGACCGAGGCTCAGGCGTCTTCACCGAGTGAAACGGCCACGCGCCCAAGCATCGCTGCAACGTTGCGCTGCAAACGGCCGTGCAACGCAACCCATAATTGGCAATTAGAACGTTCACTTCAATGGCACCCGCCGACCCTGGAACCTCGGCAACGTAGCGGCGAGCGGTGCGTCACGCACAGCGACGCCTCGCGTGCCGGACGCCCCGGCGAGGCGGCGTCTCGTTGGACGCCTTCCCGCAATGCTTAGCCCCAGGCCGCCATGGAGCAGCGACAAATTGGGGCTCAGATGAGGATGAGAATCTTTATTTAGACTGCATTAGAAATCCGATGGGCTGTGAAGCTCTTCTTCACTGACTGCCCATGCAGTGTGGCTGGGTCAGCGAGTCACGTCGCCACCCGCTTCTATCCCGCTTATCACAGCGTCCAACCGCCCCGGGTGGCGGTGGTAGTGGCGGTAGCGTTGGCAGTGGTGGTGGTAGTGGTGCGGTGCTGGAGTTGGCAGTAATGGTGGCGGTGGTGGTGGTGGGGGCGTTGGCAGTGGCGGTAATGGTGGCGGTGGTGGTGGCGGTGGCGGTGCAATGGTCACGGCAGTGAAAGCGCCGTCTTCAACAACCGCGCGAGTTTTTTTCTCTCCCTCTCTCAAACGCGACTACGAGGCGCCCGCTGTCCCGCTGGTGGCCCGCACAGCCCTCTATTCCAGACCCCTATCCCAG
Organism: Entosphenus tridentatus; assembly: GCA_014621495.2. Classification (NCBI taxonomy): domain Eukaryota; kingdom Metazoa; phylum Chordata; class Hyperoartia; order Petromyzontiformes; family Petromyzontidae; genus Entosphenus; species Entosphenus tridentatus. The sequence goes on from CM025656.2 coordinate 7,686,588, forward strand.
ACCCCTGTTTTAGCCCCCTGTCACAACCCCGTCACAACCCCCTGTCACAGCCCAGTCCCCCCCGGGAACGCGCGCGCCGAAGTTGATCGCGGCGGCTCTCATTCCGCGTCGAGTTCGTTGAAAAGCCGCCACGGGGTGCGGCGAGTCGTCCGTGAACTGCAGACTCGCGCTAAAACCCGCAGAACGCCCGCGATGTAAATGTGAGTGGAAAAGTGGGTCACGCTCTGAGCCTGCATTACCGCACTTGCGAGCAAAGTGCCCATCACGGCGCTGTGTCGTGGTCGTCGGAGTCGTCGTAGTCGTAGGAGCTGCGCGCCGAGCGATTCTGTGGCGTAGCCTCGGAGGTCGTGTGCTATCTCCCCAACTCCAACCCGCCCCCCCCCCCCAATAAATAGCAAAACCAACCCTTACCCCCCTCTCTCTGGGAGTTTCTCAGGGGGCAGGGGAAACCGTCAAGGGAGCATGATAGAGGCCGTCGCCTTCAGACGCACCTGGGTGCCACCGCGTAGATTCATCAACGCACGCCGGGTGTGCAGTGTCCGCATGTACCACTGCTGCCGCTCGGCCTCATACAGAGCAACAGGCTCAAGAGAAGTGAACACGCGGCAATGTTCTCGTTTTAGACCACCGACCCAAAGAGCCGAGAAAAATGCGACCCTCCCCAGGGGGCCACCACACCGCACCCTCTCTGCCTTCCTTCTACCAGATCCCAGGCAACGCATGGCCTACTACAAAATGCGTTTACAGACTCCCGCCATCCGGCATTGGTCACCGCCTCTCAGTGCCACCGAGAGGCTCGCCGCCCGTCCCACCACCGCAGACTAAACCAAGACGTATCGATCAGTCAGCCGAGGTTCTATCAACACCGCGCAGTCTCCTCGATGGTGTCGTAGCTACATTATCAGCTCAGGGGGTGCGGCAATCGGTCAGGTCCGGGGCCCCCAATAATTGATGTGTCTAGCACGGTCGCACCCAGGCTATCTATATATCGAGGCTCATCTCGTCCAATCACATCATCGTTAAGCTCACGGTCTCGAACATTTAACACCGTAGGGGCGCTTCGTATTCGCAAAATGCAGTCACTACAGCTCCGTCGTAGTACCTCTTTTCAATATTACGTTACCGCTGTAATAAAATTTAAATAAAATGTGGAACGTAAATGGGCGCCCCAACTCGTATCTTTGGCCACCAGAGGAGGGCCAAGGCACCCCCACGCTCGTGACGCGACTGAGTTTCCTGCAATAAACTTCAGCACAACACCGGTACAAGATCTAAGTACAAAAAAATCCTGCCATCTGACAGACACACCGATGCCAATGTCAGGACGGCCCGGGTTGAACCCGGAGAGGCGGCAGCCCGAGTGCCACCCACTCATCGCCCGCCCTCCGTGTGGCTCACGCACCGCGACATCCACGGCACTCCTCGTGGAATTCTACCTCTCGTCTCCACATGGCGGTTGCACCTGCGTCAGCGTGCGTGCGGGATGCTGACAAACAGACCATTGATTTGTCCATCGCTGATATGAAAATAGCTGTCAATCCATCGATCACCCCCCCCGATCAATGCCTTTCCCGCACAGTGCCGAGCAGCTTTGGATGCGCTGCATTCCACTGGCAGCATTTGCTTATGAGCGGTAAACCCCCCAAAGCGGCTTTAACCTTCCTGGGTCTCATCAGAAGCGGTGATGGCTTATGCTCGTCAAGGAGCATGGACCATCACGCAAACTCCAGTCATCCCCGTAGCAGTGGCGGCTTTTGGATAACCATCAAACAAAGACGGTCACCGCATCGCGCGGCGCTTTCAAATGCGTTAGTGGGGCCGTCTGAAACGCTCTTCCTTCCGATATTAGGAGTTATGCACTTTTCAATGATCTCAATTGACAAACACATTTTTTTTTAACTGCTTTGTGTGTGTTAGTTTGTTGTCCTTCTCCTCGCACACCTCCTATTAGCGCGGTAGACTACGCAAGGTGCAAAAGAAGTTCAACGCGACGTTAAACAAAGACAAGCGAGCGAGCAGGGTGCTCTGAGCGAGAATCGTCCGTTCTCCCCCATGGGTCTCATAAACCGAGCTCCAGCAACGCACTCGGTGTTCATCTATAAATGTTTTGGCAATTGGGCAAATATTTCTGGTGCACGTTTTGGTTGCGCACAGCTCAGCATACGCCGTGAGCACGTGTTCACCCTGCACACATTCCCCCTGCACGCGTTCACTCTGCACGCTTTCCCTCTGCACGCGTTCACTCTGCACGCATTCCTTCTGCACGCTTTCCCTCTGCACGCTTTCCCTCTGCACGCTTTTCCTCTGCACGTGTTCACTCTACACGCGTTCACTCTGCACACGTTCACTCTGCACACATTCCTTCTGCACGCTTTTCCTCTGCACGCTTTCCCTCTGCACGCTTTTCCTCTGCACGCTTTCCCTCTGCACGCTTTCCCTCTGCACGTGTTCACCTCTGCACGTGTTCACTCTGCAGGTGTTCACTCCGCACGTCTTCACTCTGCACGCGTTCACTCTGCACGTGTTTTCTCTGCACGCATTTACTCTGCACGCGTTTACTGCACGTGTTCACTCTGCACATGCGCGCATTAGCAGAGTACCGTACTTGGTAAACAATTTTCTGCTTTAATCAAATTTTTATTTTTTATGAACTTATTATAAAATGACAAACACGCGTATAATATTAAAAGCCGACGATATATAACAACGGACGTGGCCGTGGGCAGCATCTGCTATTCAATTAGAACAAATAATTTCTTTATTGCGACATTTCTCAAGTCATTAATCAATCTGACGTGCTTGCAAACTGCTTGCAAAGGATGTCACAAGAAGGGATTGGGGCGTTTAAATTAAAGCGCAGATGTGAACGGAAAGCTCTCAAGTCCATCCAGCAACACATTCCAATTATAGCCGGAGCTTATTAGCCTCTCGTAACATTCAAAACGAAATCTGCGCAGCGCCGACGCAGCTGCGCCGCTGCTCTGCCCGGCTTCTTATCCGAGGATTCTGGGAGTGGGAAAGCATCCGGCCCAAACGTACAACCCGACAGAGAGCGGGTTTGACTCAAGATTCGTTGGGGGAGTGGGAAGACAGTAAGCTCAGCTACAAAGTAAAGCATGTTGTTTACGAGTGAATGAGCGTGAATCCTCCGTCGTGCATGGGCAATGAGTGGATCAACTCACTGGATTTGAATCGGACAACACCAATGCTTGTCATTGTGTTCCCAGAAAAGTCTCACCGAGTCCCAAGGCTCTTTGTCCTGATGATCCTGCCAAGATTGCGCAGCAGAGGGGCGATGCTGCTGTGTGTGTAATCCTAGTTGAGTATTATTTTTAGCTATAGAAATGTTTAATGCATTGGGATGTTTTGGCTAATACCAGTAGTTAAATTGTGTGCATTTGTGTTGTTTAACTATAGGAGGAAACCGGAGAACCCGGAGGAAACCCATGCAGAACAGAGGGAGAGAATATTCTCGGGTCTTTCGGTAAAGTCATAGGTTCAAAGAAAAAAAGAAAAAATAAGAACAAAAAACTACGACGTTTCGATCACAACACAAGCAATCGTCATCAGGATAAATAATGTCAGGAAAGATGCTGAGGCAGGATGTAGTAAAGGTTTGAAATGGGTGTAGCCCAAGGTTCATAAGCAAAGTGGGCGGGGCTAGTGATGTTAAAGTGAGAAATTTGCATGTCAATGTAAGATTAGAGAGCTACGTCCACGACAACGAAGCTGCGAAGGTGGCCATTGTGTTGGGAGAGATTAGCATATCAATGTAAGATCGCAGAGCCACCGACACATCGAGGAAAACGAGCAACGGTGGCTGTGTTAGTGAGACATTTAACCTGTTAATGTAAAGACATTTAACTTGTTAATGTAAAACCAGAGAGTCGAAAATAACTACTAACATCGGAAGGTAGGATGGAAACATCACAGCCAGTTATGACTTAAACTGATTAATAACGTCCTGACAATGATTTCTCAGTGTGTACCCATCTTCTCGGTTGATATTGTATCTGTGTCTATATACAGTGAGGGAAAAAAGTATTTGATCCCCTGCTGATTTTGTACGTTTGCCCACTGACAAAGAAATGATCAGTCTATAACTTTTAATGGTAGGTTTATTTGAACAGTGAGAGACAGAATAACAACAAAAATCCAGAAAAACGCATGTCAAAAATGTTATAAATGTATTTGCATTTTAATGAGGGAAATAAGTATTTGACCCCCTCTCAATCAGAAAGATTTCTGGCTCCCAGGTGTCTTTTATACAGGTAACGAGCTGAGATTAGGAGCACACTCTTAATGGGAGTGCTCCTAATCTCAGCTTGTTACCTGTGTAGGACTCTTACTGACGCGACAACTTATTTGTCTTTCTCGTTCCTTTTATTTCGCATATAGTTCACATCTCCGACAGCATCACTCAATGTTCCTCCATGCTCTTCAATGCACAACTCTCCATCGACCCCACTCAATGTCTCTCCGTTCGCTCGCTCTGCTCTGCTGCTTCGCTCGCTCTCTTTCTCCACCAAGGTTCATTACTCCGCTTCTTCGCTACGCTGTACTCGCTCCGTCCTTGCTACTTTGTCCGTACTCTCTATATCCACTGCTACCATATACTGTATTCTCCTTGTCCACTGCTACCTTATACTATACACTCTTATCCACTGCTACCTTATACTATACATTCTTGTCCACTGCTACCCTATACTATACACTCTTGTCCACTGCTACCTTATACTATACACTCTTGTTCCAGGTACCAACTCCAACGCTAACTCCAACTGCGACTCCAAGACTAACAATGACTCCCGTATCTCCATACGCTCTCTGCCTTTATCTCCGAACCAATTATCCCCAATTAATTATGTCATCCCCCGCCTCACTACTCGCTCTCAGGCCCCCAGCCTCACGTGATGCTGTTATCGTAGACACCCCGGCGCCAGTCATCAACCACTCACCCTCTCGACCAATCACCCGCCAGCGTCCTCAGTTACCCCTAACACCTGCAGCGTCCCTTAATTACCTCACCCCCTTAATTGGCGCAACAACTGTATCGCGCGCCCCACTGTCCGTGTCCCCGGTTGCCCTCACTGTTCGCTGCATGTTAGTATCACAACAAAACGCGTGATGCATGTTATCTCAAGTCCTACACCTGTATAAAAGACACCTGTTCACAGAAGCAATCAATCAATCATATTCCAAACTCACCACCATGGCCAAGACCAAAGAGCTCTCCAAGGATGTCAGGGACAAGATTGTAGACCTACACAAGGCTGGAATGGGCTACAAGACCATCTCCAAGCAGCTTGGTGAGAAGGTGACAACAGCTGGTGCAATTATTCGCAATTGGAAGAAACACAAAAGAACTGTCAATCTCCCTCGGCCTGGGGCTCCATGCAAGATCTCACCTCGTGGAGTTGAAATGATCATGAGAACGGTGAGGAATCAGCCCAGAACTACATGGAAGGATCTTTTCAATGATCTCAAGGCAGCTGGGACCATAGTCACCAAGAAAACAGTTGGTAACACACTACGTCGTGAAGGACTGAAATCCTGCAGCGCCCGTAAGGTCCCCCTGCTCAAGAAAGCACATGCCCGTCTGAAGTTTGCCAATGAACATCTGAATGATTCAGAGGACAACTGGGTGAAAGTGCTGTGGTCAGATGAGACCAAAATGGAGCTCTTTGGCATCAACTCAACTCGCCGTGTTTGGAGGAGGAGGAATGCTGCCTATGACCCCAAGAACACAGTCCGTCAAACATGGAGATGGAAACATTATTGTTTGGGGGTGTTTTTCTGCTAAGGAGACAGGACAACTTCACCGCATCAAAGGGACGATGGACGGGGCCATGTACCGTCAAATCTCGGATGAGAACCTCCTTCCCTCAGCCAGGGCATTGAAAATGGGTCGTGGATGGGTATTGCAGCATGACAATGACCCAAAACACACGGCCAAGGCAACAAAAGAGTGGCTCAAGAAGAAGCACATTAAGGTCCTAGAGTGGCCTAGCCAGTCTCCAGACCTTAATCCCATAGAAAAACTGTGGAGGGAGCTGAAGGTTCGAGTTGCCAAACGTCAGCCTCGAAACCTTAATGACTTGGAGAAGATCTGCAAAGAGGAGTGGGTCAAAATCCCTCCTGAAATGTGTGCAAACCTGGTGGCCAACTACAAGAAACGTCTGACCTCTGTGATTGCCGACAAGGGTTTTGCCACCAAGTACTAAGTCATGTTTTGCAGAGGGGTCAAATACTTATTTCCCTCATTAAAATGCGAATACATTTATAACATTTTTTACATGCCTTTTTTTCTGGATTTTGTTGTTGTTATTCTGTCTCTCACTGTTCAAATAAACCTACTATTAAAATTATACACTGATCATTTCTTTGTCAGTGGGCAAACGTACAAAATCAGCAGGGGATCCAATACTTTTTTCCCTCACTGTATATGGATGGCTTCATGAACGAATTTTTGTTGATAGCCAGTGGGCTTGCAAAGTACCTTCGTCTTAGAGAAATCAATTTCGTGTGAGCCCACCGCATTAAAACAATGATCAGCCATGGCCGATGTATTGGTCCTACCGTGTTTCAGATCTGCCTGATGTTCACGAACACGGTCCGAGATATGCCGCTTAGTTTCCACAATGTAACTACTGCCACAGACACAGCTTAGTTTGTCGACACCATGGTATTGCATTTCAGGGATCACATCCATCACTGATGGGATCAGATCACGAATTTTATATATTGTGTTAAATCGAACCTGGATTTTGTGTTTGCTCATGATTTTGGAAATATTTTTAGTGACCCCTGCTATGTATGGCAAGGTGATGGTTTTGATTGGGTCCTCAGATGGTTCTTTCCCAACGGTTGGGGTGATAGCTTTACAGATTGTGTGGTCTGAATATCCATTCATCTTGAGAGCTTGGTGTACGTGTTCCAGTTTACTGGCTAGGTGATGACGGTCGGAAATACATCGAGCTCTATGGTGTAGAGTTTTGATGAGGAAATTACTCTGGGATGCATGGTGGCGGGAGTCAGGTTTTAGGTAGGCATACGTATGGGTGGCTTACCTGTAGACAGTGTCCCATTGCGCCATCTGATCTCTTTTCAATTAAAAGATCCAATACCATCCACACCAAAGCTGTCTCTGGTGTGGACCAGTCAGTTTCAAGGACAATGCATAACCAATCAGTTTCAAGGACAATGTATCAATTATCAGAGTATTGTTTTTTTTTTGCATTTGACTGTAAGTATTGTGGTTCATGTAAACATGATTCCTTGCAAAAGGTGTCAGTTTTGTTGACAGAAAAAAGGGTAAAAACCCTATTAGTATATTTTGGTACTGGCAAAAGGAGGCCTCATGACGCTTGTTGTTTCCATCATTACCTGCCGGTTTACTGCTATCATGCGAGCCCACAGCGTTATAACAATGGTCAGCGACGGCAGAGGTATTGGTTCTGCCCATTTCCCCCCCGCCTCACGTCCTCTTCCCCGAGCACTCACGCGGCCCCCTCTCCGCCTACCCCCCCTCTCTCTCTCCCCCCTTGCCACCTCCCCCCTTTCTTACCTATATAACTTCTTGCCCCGGATGCTCTCCCGTCGACTTCAGCATTTTATTGCTGTGGTTGTCCCACCTAATGAGGATCGCTTGTGTTGCGATTGAAACATCGTGATTTGTTTTATTTAATTTTATTTCTACCTACATGTTTTTCCCGAAAGAACCAAAGAGTAACCAGTTTAAGTCATAACTGGCTGTGATGTTTCCATCCTACTTTCCGATGTTAGTAGTTATTTTCGACTCTCTGGTTTTACATTAACAGGTTCAATGTCTTTACATTAACAGGTTAAATGTCTCACTAACACAGCCACCGTTGCTCGTTTTCCTCGATGTGGCGGTGGCTCTGCGATCTTACATTGACATGCTAATCTCTCCCAAAACAATGGCCACCTCCGCAGCTTCGTCGTCATGAGGTAGCTCTCCAATCTTACATTTACATGCAAATTTCTCACTTTAACATCACTAGCCCTGCCCACTTCGTTTACGACCCTTGGGCTACACCCATTTCAAACCTTTAAAACATCCTGCCTCAGCAGCTTTCCTGCTATTTTTCTCCTGATGACAATTGCTTGTGTTGCGATCGAAACGTCGTAGTTTTTTCGTAATTTTTTCTTATTTTCTTTGAACCTATCTAGGTGACTTTACCAAAATACCCACAAATATGAATTACTGCAGTCATGAAAGCTTTTAATCAGGGGGAGAGAATATATACACTCCACACTGAGAGGTGCCTGATTCGGGAATCGACCCCAGACCCGTCTTGCTGTGAACCACGAGTGTTACCAACGCGTCAACACCGAAGAGAGAAAACCAAACTGCATTTGATATTTTATGGTCTCAAATTTTTGTTTTATTAATAAAATCAGTTTCACGAAATTACAACGTGCAGTGCTTGCCCAGCAGAGCAACGTGGCCGACCGTCGTCTGAGGAGGTTCTCCCCGTCTCAGGAGGAGTTCCGTATCCCAGAGCAGCCAGTGCCGCACCCGAAAGCTCCCAAGCGGGCAGTGTTTGTGTGAGCCAAAAGTACCGCAGATTCCCTTCCTCTTCCCTCCCCCCGGCCTTCCACACCATCCCATCCCTCCTTTATAGCTCTTTCGTGACCCCCCCCCCACGTGCCCCTCCGTTGCATTAATATTATTTTGATTAGTGGTTCTTAACGCATGCACCCTCTGGAGGTGCGAGATGCCCTTTTAGGGGTGCGAGACATGGCCAGCTTTTTGTTAGAAGGTAAATCATCGAAACACAAATTAAGCACAGACACATAAGTACAACTACTTTGTTTCATCAAACCTACGTATTTATTAACATCATACCTGTTTTAATGCTTGAGAACCAAAGGGGTGCAAGGCTGCATTAAAGGTTAAGAACCACTGATTTAGATTATTTTACTGCATGTAAATGTCCACGTGAGAAGTCACTTTGTTGAGCTATTATTTGTGACCAGATCGCTTCTGAAAAATAAGTTAATACCTCAATGGGCTTTGTCTGGTAGGATAGGGATGGTTTAGTTTAATTTGTATGTTTTTGGGTGATTTGTTTACCGTTCTTGTACTTTGCACGACTATCGTGTTTTTGTACTGTTTGTTGTAACGTTATTACCTGCCCCTACTGAACATTTGTAAAAAAAAGAGATGTATAGCTCATTGGATTCCTCCAGTAAAAATAAATATTCTGATTCTTCGGCAATTGCTCTGCCCTTGCATCTAAATCACTCGATTGTTGTTAGAGATTTCTAAAACTACGTGAAGCGCCTTGAGCTAAGGCGCTCTCTATATAAATATAAAATAAGATACGATGAGTAAAACAAGCCAGAGCGATGCTCGATTATATTGAGCATGACGCAGTGCTCATTTTGCGTTTAGAGCCCTGCGCTAGTGGTGGAAATTCTACAATCCTATGGCGGGGCCAAACATTCCCAGAGGACCACGACTGACGTCACCACAAAGTGATACTTTATCGACCGGAGATGGATGATGGGCTGGCTCGTCACCCGACTGGGATTAAATCTCAACACCTTCCAATTGCGCCGGTTATGAATAACAAAATAAAATAATAATTCGCAGCCTGTTTGTCAATCCAGTGCGTGCCATGGGATTTGTTTGGCCATACTTCACGACGCGGGTCAGTGCAAGTTGCTAAAAGGGTGGTGGTGGTGGTGGTGGCAGACGGGGTCCAGGATCAGTTGAAGTATCGCTATACCATCACTGTGCCTGGGATTGGAAATTGCGTTACTGTTAGTTCTTCGCCCAAAGTGCTCACCACTGCGCCTTCACTACCCTCAGTACATTTTAATGAGCATACGTTGAGCATAAATTAAGCATGTTTATTTATAAGCTTGTAAACTTAAACTAATAACTCACAGAGGGCACTTTGATTAATAGGTTGAATTGCGTGCATGGGGGGAAGCAGTGCTAGCAAAACGGTGCTTTATGTAACTGTTGAGAAAATGAGTTTCTCTCTCCCTGGATAATTTAACAGCTTTCTTGGAGGACTGGCTACATGGGGTTTTTACAGTTGTTAGGCAAAAGCAGTCACAGAAACTACCGCGTTGTGTCTTTGACCGCGGTAATATGAGACTCGGTTAAGTGTCTTCTCGGAGATTAACCCTCCTCTGTCAATCTACTGTTGAATGAAAGCATCCCCACGCCGTGTGTTATTTGACTAAACTTCACCACGGCTGGTCAGTGTGGCTTTGGTGAAGACGGGGGTTGCCCAGAACCGGTGCGGTCATCACTCGCCACGGATGTTAGCCGTGGCTAGGAATTAAACTCTGGTCACCGGGTGTAAGTGCAGTGTGATAACCACTGCGCCTCTGCTCCCCATATGTGGTATCAGAATACGTTTTATAACATCAGTCATCCTTAGCTCCTTCGGTGATGACCCCAACACAACTGTCCAGTGGCTGCAATTTTACAAGGTACGATTAGCACGGTTGGCTCCTTACGGTGCGAAAGAAGTTCAACATACATACAGTACATCACTCATAACCGGATTATGAAATAAGCAGGCAGACGATAAACCTCCTTGCCACATCTGTCCCTCCACATAATATATGAAGTCTCTTTTCACACATTTTATCAGACACACGAACCTCAATGGCAGGCACTCGAACCATCTGGAAGAACGTAATTACAGCAACTCGTGTTCAACAACAAGCATACTCTGGACCGCTTTTAACGTTCACCACCACATCAGCAGCAGAGTCAGGCTTGCTTGAACTAATGCTGGGTGAGCTATTCCATTCTTGCCCGTGATGGCAGTAGCAATATTATTCAGGACATGAGTGCCAACGTCGAGGTCTGCCAGCCACAAGAGGGATTTCAGAGAGAGAGTTCGTGTCGTTTCTCTGTTCATCTAATGAAGGAGCGCAGACGAACGTGCTTTACTCCACGGCCCATCGTTTGGGTGGCGTGGCCACGATCGCCTGTGAACTACGGAAGTTCAGAATCAAAATCCTCATTTACCCTGGGGAAAGTCAATGAGCTGTGAAGCTCTTTATCCACTGATGTCCAGTAGGGGCAGGTGGAGGGGGTCGGAAAATATCCACAGGCAAGGGCACATAGACGTATCGTGCGTGGATACCTGCAATGCCACAGCTGTCATATTCCAGTGACTGCTGTCAACTAAGCCACGATCGCGCACACAACCAGCGCGGACGAGAAGACCCGGGGTGCAGAGTGGGCCCCCAAGCGGAGCTGGGTAGCACGGACAGACCGGTGTCTCCACGCGGACCGGTGTACACGCGGGGGAAATCAACAGGCCGATTTTTTCACGTACAAAGGCATTGTGTACGAGTGGCCCTGACCACTCCTAAGGTTCTCCCCCTATCTCACGATACTTTAGTCTGTTCACTCCCGAATGGAGCTGTAACAAATCTTAGCTCAGGCCAATTTTCGGGTCGTGTGTGTAATACTATCGGCAGGATCCTGGGGTACTGGCAGCTTAAAGTCTCGGTCTTCTGGGGCCGTGTGGAACGCTCTTCCTTCCGATATTAGGAGGCTATGCACTTTTGAGCTATGCACTTTTAAATAATCTAGATTGACAAACTAATTTCTTTGGAATTGCTTTTTGTGTTCAGTTTGTTGTCCTTTCCCCGCAACTCCGATTAGCACGGTTGGCTCCGTACGGTGAGAAATAAGTTAAACATACGTACATACAGCCTTTATCTCACAAATACACGCCACAATAGGCACACACGCGGGGGTTATTCATGGTATGCTTGTGTGCCAGTTGTAAGCGTTTATATTATAGATCATATCACAATGTTATTATTTTAATAAGAAGTTGCCGGGACTTATTTCAGGTGACCTGCTTCACGTCTCTACTCCGGTTATTGATGCATATCTCTTAATGGGGGTTGTTATTGTTATCATTTTGTTAAATGTATACACATATTACAGCAGCCTGTAAACATAAACATGTCTTGCTTAAATAATTGTTTTAATAGGATGCATCGTTATTCGCCGTTTTATTTCTTATTCACTTGATTCTTTTATTTCTGACTCGGATTTACACAGAGCTGCCTCTTTGCAAGGCAATTTATTTCCACGTTTTAGTGCACGCAACGTGGCGATCAGCGCCTAAACAGTCCAATTAACGCGGCTCCCTCTAACTCTCCCTGTTATTTCAATTATGCGCGATCTGGGCACAGATTGATCTGCTGAGCCTCAGTCGAAGCACAACCCCTCCCCACCACCCCCATTCTAGGACGAACAGAGCTCGCATCTGCATTGGACTCGTCGGATATGAGTGAGAGACAAACGCACGAAGGCATTAATTCATTACTGTCGTGATGTTAGCTGCAGCGCTTCAACACGTGATGGCCTGACCGGACATTGGAGAAACTCACTATTCAGTCCCATGCAAATCCCCCGGTACATGGCCCAAAATAAATATATAAATACACAGAAATAAATATAAATACATATGCTCCAGCGATCGATTTAATAAGCAAGTTGCAATTTGAAGACATCCACAAAGAGGAATGCATCAGCTGTTTGTAACGAGGAGGTGTGTATTGTCTGCAGCTTAGTTGCATATTTGAATACAAACACCCACAGGTACTTAATGCATGTGTAATAAGAGCCTATGTTCGGCTCACGTGGTGATCGGCTCTGCCGGTCCCGCTTTACAGCCAATGGGGGGAGAGCCTGGGAGCATGGCCTCGGCGTGATCACGGCATGTCAGCTAGGGTGATTGGTTCTGCCGGTCTTGGCCTCAGCTAATGGGAAGCCAAGTCAGAGGCGTGGTCCCGGGAGTTGATGGGGGGAATCTGAAACATTCAGCGGAGGCTATTCAGGATTGGCTTAAGTGTACCACGTGACCCAGGCATTAAAGAGGGGAGAGACGGGAGACACGTGGTCAGACACGGAACGAAGGGAGTGAGGGGCCGCGCGCGAGTGGGGCTCCGGGTGCCACGTGGCGTTGCGTCTCTTGTGGAAGTCTGCCCGCTTCCCGTTGCCTGCCAGCAACGGGGAGTGTTTGTGAATGGAGGGAGTGTGAAATAAAAGGACCGATTCCGCAAGCCGTCTCCAAGAGGTTTATTACACATGCACCGAAAAAAACACCGCATTCACGCCGACGTTTCGTCTAACGGACCTTGTACGGAGCAGAGGCTCTGCCATAGGATGGGGAAGTGTCGAAAGGTAGCCATCGTTGTTTGGAGCCCGCGCCGTGCAGGAGAGCGCGCGAATGGATGGAAGGGCCTGGTCGTGGTGGTGGCTAGGAGATGTTTTCTCCCCCGCCCGGTATGCTGGAGGTCATGGGTTCGCTCCCGACCATGACGTCTGCTGTATATTTGGAGTTTGTTTGTGTCTTTCCCCGTGGTCGCGTGGATTTTTCTCCAGGTCCTCCGGTTTTTCCCCTCCATATTTAGAATCGACTTCATGCGTTGAGAGTAGTTGGCTGCTATAAATTTGCCCACGATGATAAGCCACTTCGTTGGGCTCTCATTTGTAATGTCTAGGTCGCTTCTAAAAAACAGCTACATAGCTCAGTGGGCCTTACCTGGTAAAAAATAAAAGTTGTTTAGTTTTAGTTTAGAATGGAGGGCACTCTGTAGCAGAGCTTCGCCGGCTCGGGGGGAGAATGAACGTAGGGTGGTGCCGTGGGACACCGGTGGTGCAGGGCCCAGCCCGCTCGCCCCGCTAACGCCCGCCCGCCCTGCCCGTACCTCCAAGCTTTCGCCGCACGCTCGCCACGCACGTGAATGACAGCAGCTCGGAGTTGATGATCTCCACATTCCGCCGAGAGCCATGTCCAGTGACGGTCTGGGACTAAACTTCGGCCCAGGCATTTGTAATCGCGCTGGCCCAAGTTCTGGATATATTTAAAATTAGTTGTGCGATATAAAAAAAATGTGTGCAATTACTCGTGGCTAGATTTGCGATGTGACTGTATGGGCGTGATTTTTCCGTGCGGATCTCATTGGCCCACTCTGGGCTCGGTCCAGAAAATAAATAGGGGGCCGGTGGGAAATAATCTTTGGGGGCTGCCGAATATAGGGGGACTTGATGCCAACTGAGAGCGTAAATAAGCAATGAAGCGTACACAATAGAGGTGCTAACATTGTAATAATGGTATTGAAATATTTAAATACCGGAGGAACCGGAAAAAATTTTACGCGACCACGGGGAGAGAGAGGCACGCAAACTCGAAATATTCAGCAGGCATGAGGGTGGGGATCGAAGTCACGACTTCCTCCATACCAGGCACTCACCATATAGCTCTCCTGGGCCCCTCCTCCCCCTACCCACCCAGGCTTTCTTCCGATTATTTAGGTGATAGGCCAACGAGATACTCAGCCAGTTTCTAATCAGAATCTATATTTTTCCTGGAGGAATGCGATAAGCTTCAAAGCTATTATCTTGACTTAAAGCTTTCCTGCCTGCAGTAATTAATATTCTTGGGTCTTTCGGTAAAGTCACGCAGATAGGTTCCAAGAAAATAACTAAAATAACAAAAACTACGATGTTTCGATCGCAACACAAGCGGTCGTCTTAATCGGAGGTGAAGATGACCGCTTGTGTTGCGATTGAAACGTCGTAGTTTTCGTGGCTGCAGGAATTCAAATTATTGGGTCTTTCGGTAAAGTCACGTAGATAGGTTCAAAGACAATTACAAAAAATAACAAGTAAGACGACCGCTTGTGTTGCGATCGAAACGTAGTTTTTGTTATTTTTTGTTATTTTATTTGAACCTATCTACGTGACTTTACCGAAAGACCAAGAATACAAAGCTTTTTTCACAAGATGTCCAGCAGGGGCGGGTCCAGCAAGTTACAACAACAAACAATACAACACACGATATAAGGGGCCGTCCATAAATGGCGTCACGCACCTAGGGTGGGGGGGTCAGACATTTGTGACGATGTGTGACGAGGCGGGTGGGGGTTTGAGAAATGTGACGTCACATCAAAATGCGCAACTTTAAATCAATATAGAATTGTTATAACACTAATTGTTATAACAACACTCCTACAACATCAGAGTGCAGCGCCACATACCGTTCTTAAAAAAAGTAGACTTGCTGCACACAAGAACAAAGGCCGCCGCTGCAGGATGTTGGGCGACAAAAAGTCAACGGCACGCGACGAATATCCGCCAGGCCCGTGCACGGCGTTCACGACGCGTCCTACTTGCTAAGGGAGGGCAGACAACCCCGCGGAAATATCCGAAAATTTTGAAATACAAATTGCACAAGTGGCGTGCGTAAACTCCTGCCGATTTGTCAACACCAAATGCAAGCTGGGTTCAAGGCAGCACAACAACGACGACAACGGCTGGGTTATCGTGCAAGGAAGAGAGCGGTACACACATTGCTGTTGTTTAGTTGTGAGCGGTTCCCCCGTGTGGAGCCGTGACCGCTGTTTTCTGGCAGGCCGTGTCTCCCACGACGGTGCATCCCTGGTGGTTCGTACGTACGTCTGTCTGGACGTTGAACGGCTTTCGCACCGTATGGAGCCAAACGTGTTAATCGAAGGTTTATGGGTCTGTAAGTGTATGTATGTGTGCATATTGAACTTCTTTCGCACCGTACATAGCCAACCATGCTAATCGGAGGTGTGGCCTTATAAACAAGAAAATATACGCACTGTTATGGGGCAACGTTTCGGACAATAACCCTTATACATAGCACATAAAACAGGTAATTGCATGCATCTCTGATCGGGCTATGAATCTGTATGTCACAATTTGTGAACAATTTTGTCATATTTATAACTAAGTTACATACTTTACGACACATTTGTCGCCCTTAACTGCGATGATTATAAACTCTTAAATATGTAACGGGCGCTATGTCGTGCTCATAACGAGGGTAATATTGCTGCAGGCTGGACACGTAAAATCCGCCGTCTCCTCTCAGTGAACGCGTAATGACATCGCACAAATCATTTATTCCTGTGCAAACTTCCAGAGTTGCTGATTTGAGACCCCCAGTTCGGTTAATAATTGGCGCAGGATAAGGAGAGAAATATACAGCGAGCACCCCCCACCCTACCCCGCACCCCTCCAGGGCCCGTGCCCAGCCGGACATGTAATGGATAAAGCCTGTGCTGCAGATAGTTAGCGGTAAATTAATCAGCGAGCCGCATGACTCGGCTCATGCAGTTCTGCTGGCCGCTGGCAAACTCAGCCATTATTACTCACATCAATCACTCGGCAGGTACGGGCGCCCAATCCGGCACCGACATCGCACACCGACCCACCGACCGGAGCTCATTACGGCTCCGCTTGCCAAAAGCCTCGCACTTTCCCAAAAAAAATTAAACAGTTACTACGCGGTAAATATTAAAGACGTGGGCATACATAAATATATTTAAATGTATAAAACAACAAAGACAACCACTGTTACCCACGAAGTGGCGGTGACGTCACCACGGGGTGTGTGCCAGGCTATGTGCACGTTAAAACACAACACCCAATGCGTGAATCATCTGACGCGTTTAAACGTTGCGGATGAGTTGGGAGGTCATCTGTGGAATGACTTGGCCCTGGCTGGACCAGGACTGCATGAACGATGGTGATAATGAGCCGTAGTCCCCGGGCT
Organism: Entosphenus tridentatus; assembly: GCA_014621495.2. Classification (NCBI taxonomy): domain Eukaryota; kingdom Metazoa; phylum Chordata; class Hyperoartia; order Petromyzontiformes; family Petromyzontidae; genus Entosphenus; species Entosphenus tridentatus. Next base: position 7,703,195 of record CM025656.2, read on the forward strand.
GGTGGTGTGTCGGTATTCCGACACACCACTCAGGCGAAGTGTTACGTCCGCACACGTTCAGCCCCGTTTCAAATGCGAGTTTCGCAGCCAAAGGAGAATTTCCCGATGCGTACGTTCTACGGAATTTTACACTTTGACACGAAGGCTTTCGCTAATTCTGGAAAAATCGCCCGATGATGCTGGTTGTAATTACCAGCGAAACATCATGGTAATATTGTAAATGTTGTGGGTTTACTCTCCAACACACCGATGTGCTGAACTAGTAACTAATTGGCACATTCTGTTTACGTGACAAACCTTACTTAATTGTCTGTGTCGGGTGGTAGCGGGTTAATGACACGTTTATACTTACGCGATCGAACCCAAAGAAAACTGTATTATGGATGATGAAATCTGACACATTTTAATTTGAGTAATTTACGTGAGCACCAAATATTGTTGCTGTAATCTACACCGCACGGCAGAGAATCTCACCGCGTCATGGACTGGCTGCTCGCTCGGTACATCAACATGTATGTACAGTATGTACTATGTTGAACTTCTTTCGCACCGCACGTAGCCAACTGTGCTAATCGGAGCCAACAGTGCTAATCAGAGCCATGCAGTCTTATTTAGAGTTGTGATATCGGTGCGACGTCTTCTTCTTTGGTTCTTTCGGTAAAGTTACGTATCAAGAGAAAATAATAAATTAAATACTAGCATACGACGTTTCGATTGCAACACAAGCAATCATCATCAGGTATAAATGAAATAGAAACACAAATCTAGTATACTTAGAAATGTAATGTAATACAACAGAGAGTCGGATAACATAACAGTCAATACCCTACCTGGTTGATTACGTTATTCCTGAGAATGCTAAATTTGAGACAGAGATAAAACACAGAACCAGAGACATATAGACAGACATATAAGTAGAGACAGATATCACAGAGATATATAGAGAGACGTACATCGGCACACAGAGAAACCACGCCTCTGTGTCGAGGCCTTAAATAGAGAGAGGGGGCGGGGGCGGAGAGAGAGGGAGGGGTTAGAGAAATTAGCATGTCAATGAGTGGCACGCTGCAGAAAGCTTGGAAAAATGATGGGACAGGGAGAGAGACATACTGAATTAAATAACCTCGCAAAATTTCGAAATGTAATGTAATGCAACACAGAGAGTCGGTCAACACACAATTAACGCATAGACTGGTTGATTACGTTTTTCACTTTACCGAAAGAACCAAAGAGTAATTCCTGCAGTCACGAAAGCTCCAAATTAAGTATGAACCACTTCTACGGGGAAGTTTTAAGTTTGTTTTTTCTCTCTCTCTCTGGATTTTTGTTGTCTCTCTCTGCTTGTGTATCGGTCTTCGTGTCTGTGTCTTACAAATTTCACACTTAACTTCTAATTTAGCAATCTTTGGAAGAACGTAATCAACCAGGCTATGCGTTAATTGTCTGTTGACCGACTCTCTGTGTTGCATTACATTTCGAAATTTTGCTAGGTTTATTTGATTTAGTGTACTTTCTCTGTCTCCACTCGTTTTGTCGTTCTTATGTTCTGCTCTCTCTGTGTCTCGGCTGTTGTCCCTCTCCCTCTCTGCTTTTGTCTGTTCTTCGTGTTTGCGTCTTGTCTCTCTTTAAAATTTCACACTTAACTTCTAACTTAGCAATCTTTGAAAAACGTAATCAACCAGTCTATACGTTAATTGTGTGTTGACCGACTCTCTGTGTTGCATTACATTACATTTCGAAATTTTGCGAGGTTATTTAATTCAGTGTCTCTCTCCCTGTCCCCTTATTTTTCCAAGCTTTCTGCAGCGTGCCACTAATTGACTTGCTAATTTCTCTAACCCCTCCCTCTCTCTCCGCCCCCGCCCCCTCTCTCTATTTAAGGCCTCGACACAGAGGCGTGGTTTCTCTGTGTGCCGATTAGGCCTCGGCAAGGTAAGGTAAATTACCATTTTTACCGGGTAAAAGGGTAAAGGTAAAGGGTGAAGGTGTCGACATGCCAAGGGGTAAGGTAAAAGGTAGGGTAAAGGTAGGTCGGAAGAATTACCCGGTAGGGTAAAGATAGCGCGAAGTATTACCCAGTAAATACGGTACCTTGTTTACCGCTAGAAGCTCCGTGGCGCAGTCCGTGGGCTCCATTTAATAGGTAATATAAAAAAAAACTTTTTTAAAACACGCTTTTATTAAATGTGCGAGTAATGACAGAACTCCACAACTCCAGGAAGTTGCCCCGAAGCTTGTCATAACGTAAGGGGCCGTGGTGATTTACAGCCAACGTCAGTTGAGTGTGGACACTTAGAGCCAAGCCGAAACATAACATAAAAAAGATCGTTTAAAAATATGTATTTTTTTAGTGATATAATATAGTATTGTCACCATTATGACATACGTATACCAAGTTTGCAGTCGATACCACATTAGGAAGTGGGTTAAAATTGAGTTACAAGATTTCAGGATACGACAGCGACGACGACAACAACAATGACAATGACGACAACAGAGTGCAAAGAAAGCGTGTAAAATTGGAATCATCGAGAGTATTCTATATGAATAAAGCGCTCTACCTAGCATTTATCGTTATAAACCTTTTTCATGTGTAGTACCCTGGTAATTACCCTGTAATCGGGTAATTTGTATGGGGTAAGGGTAAAAGGTAGGGTAAAAGGTAGACTCATTGCTTTTTACCTTTTACTTTTTACCTTACCTGCTAAAGGGTAAAATGTAAGGGTAGAGTGATTGTATTGTGGTAAGGTAAAAGGTAGGGTAAAGGTAGGCTCGTTGTTTTTACCTTTTAACTTTTACCTTACCTTGCCGAGGCCTAGTGCCGATGTACGTCTCTCTCTCTATGTATATCTGTGATATCTGTCTCTACTTATATGTCTGTCCATATGTCTCTGGTTCTGTGTTTTAGCTCTCTCTCAAATTTTGCATTCTCAGGAAGAACGTAATCAACCAGGTAGGGTCTTGACTGTTATGTTATACGACTCTCTGTTGTATTACATTTCTAAGTATACTAGATTTGTGTTTCTATTTCATTTATACCTGATGATGATTGCTTGTGTTGCAATCGAAACGTCGTATGCTAGTATTTAATTGATTATTTTCTCTTGATACGTGACTTTATCGAAAGAACCAAAGAGTAATTCCTGCAGTCACGAAAGCTCCAAATTAAAAACGACGTCTTCTTGTCGACGGCGGTGAATTACCACATGGTCTGTGACCAGAAACAGATCGAGAAACCCTGAAATCACTGCCCTGTAAAATGTTTTGAAAACAAGTGGCCCACCATCAAACGCATTTGCACGACAGATCGGCAATGATTCCGCACGCACAGTGAGCGGCAGCGGAGGGAACTGCGACCGGCAAAGGGCAGCCGGTGGACAGCCGCCTGGTTCGGACGCTTGCTGTGCTAGCAGAGCGCTGCAGTCGAGCGAGACTCTGGAGGCAAACGATTTCTCCCGATTCAACATTGTGGGAATTCGTTGTTTTTGTTTCCCAACGACAACGATTAGGGTGACTAACTTTTATGCGAGGGCTTCCGCGACCATTATTATTATACGTAATTAGTTTATTTAGGGCGAGATCGTCCTGTAGGTTTTAACCATGACCCTCCACCATGCGACAGAGCCAATCAAATCAAAGTCACGGCTCCGTTCCTGTGGGTGAATGGAGCTTTTGCCAGTGCAGCTCCAAGACTATGGAGCGCGTTGGTCTCTGGTAAATAGACAAACAGAATTGTTAGAGCGATTTAAATCTTTCACTGAAAACTCACCTCTATTACAATGCCCTTTTCCCCAGAATTTTGGTCGTTTACGCTGCTGGCTCCATCTTATTCCTTGCTTTCTGTACACGGCGCATTGGTATCCTTGATGAAATAATCCTTACAAATGTAAATCATTATTATAAAGTTTGCTACAGCGTGGGCAAATACTTTTTTTCAGCAAAACTGGAAGAACGTTGACGAACAAGCAACATATTGTCAATATTACTGGCCTCTCCACCGCCGGCTAACATGAACGACAGCCACACACTGACAAGGAGCATCGCCCGTGTTGATCCGGACTCAGTTTCACAAATCTGCAATGGCCGCAGCTACTGCCGACACATGACGAGATCGCAGGGTCCTCACCACGGCAGTGTTAACCCCTCGCGCTGTCCCACTCTGAAGCCCGAGACAATCTCTGAGCTCACACCAGCATTGGGGTGTTACTCCATCACCTCTCTTGGTGGTCGCGGAGCTTTGTTTAAATAATTTATTACAATATTTCACCCGCAAATTTCCTCTCGTCTGCATTAGTGTCCAGGGTGTCACTTCACGCACGTGCACAGCAAACACGTGATGACGTGTACACATACACACACATAAGCATGACTTAGCATATACTTCCCACGAACTGGTACTCATTTTACCAACCCTACAGGGATTATATGCGCTGAGTCGACAGAAGATGTCGAGGTGAGAATTGACCCGGACGGACCGGGTTTGATCCGCTGCCTCGGAATGGGCACAATGACCTACGTATCCCACTTATCTTGCGACCCGCGACCCGCGTGGCCAATAAGGCCACCGACAACCAAGCGAATAATGTGCTTGAAAGGAGTGCACGCAACAAAACGCGACGAATAAAACAAAAAGATGCACATTCCCAGGTGCAGTTTCATTTAAAACGCGGGCCCGCTGCTCCGAGGGACGCGGTGTGCGTTTTAATAACCTGGCAGGGCAAATTTGCGTGCCCAGGGGGGGCGCACGCCGATTGCACCGCTCGAGGTCCCCTGTAATCTGCCGCCGCATTTAATTACTCCCGTCGGGGCCACTTTGTCACCGAGGTCGAGAAACGCGCGGCGCTCTGCCCCGACACAGGCACGCTTAGAGGGGTTGCTCCCTTCGCAAAAGGCAGGCGGTCGTGTGGGGGTTGCGTGCGAACGGGGGGGGCTAGGGGGGCAGAAATCTCAGCCGACGCTGGAACGCGACGAGCGCTCTCTTGTACCTACGTACGGTATATAGTGAGTTAAATCGTTAGCAAGTTAGAGGAATGTGTTAAGAGTGTGAGGACAACAAAAGTTGACTTGTGAAGTTTATCGTTTAATCGTAGAATCCATGGGCTTTAAATTAAGGGTGTAATGAAAATGGTCTCGTGTGAACGTTGAACTACCGCGCTAAAATCAGTCGCTCCTCACCAAGCCCGAGCAGACACTGATTGGCGAAGAGCTCCGGGCGCCAAAATCAGCATGAGAATCGTTATTTTAAACGGGAAGAATCCGATGAGCTATGAAGCTCTTTTTTCACCAATGTCCAACGGGTGGGGCGTGTCTGCGAGTTTGGCGCAGTGGAGAGACCAGATTTTTGGAGGGCTGCTGGCTCCTCCGCCGTTGCCCGACGACTTCAACATCGACGATTGCAAACAAACAAAAAAATCATCTCGGTTTTAATTATTTTTTTAGGCACATTTATGGAGGGGGGAAATAATGTCGGCATGCCTGTACGCTCCTCACGTGCCGTTCGTTTGTGAAGGGATGCTGTGCCATCTGTCATAGGCGCGGTGTCGCGAGCTGAGGGGGGGGGGGAACCGCTTACGCACTGCGCGCTCCTTGCGAGAGCTACTCTGCAGCCCTAATGACAATGGTAATGATATTACAGGTAGGAACAACAGTTCCACACTGCCCACCAGGGATTATTTGTCTGTCTGTCAGTCTGTCGTGCATAGCCACGCCCTCGATTTGTATTTCATAGAGCGCTTCGGGCGGGCTCAGCACCACGTGACGCGCCGTCCCACACAGCTTGCGCCGCGTGACACGGATCGCACGAATGCGCTGTTCAACCAAGTTCCTACCTGCCCACTCCGAAGGAACGTGTTTGGACTAGTCTTTTCAAACGCACGGAAGCTGCATTGATTACAGCCGCCGATATGGCTGGGTCAGCTGACGTCACAGGTCACGATATAGTCGCGTGTTTGGTCAGGACTAATCGCAGCCAAGTTATTGTGCATGCCTGGGGTTGGCAACCAAAATAACAAGAGAAACATTTGTTTTAAATTTCAGTAAAAAATTCAAATCAATATTTCAAGAGCCGCCAATGCACTGTGGTGAATACGAAATGGTGGTGGTCCTTAATACATAATGGTCACGAAGCAGCAACCCCTTAAAGAGCTACAGCATGCAGCCCCGAAGCCACAGGTTGCCCACTCTCTGGTTTATACCATTGTGGCATAGTGCGTGAAACATACCCCGTGAGCTGGAGAGAGAAACTCGTGGTTTTGGGTGCGGTCCTTCGTGTGGAGCCAGGAACCACCACAGCGTGGTCAGACCAGTGTGGGAACAGGTTTTGAGGAGAACACGACAACCAGGGGTAGGAAATCTTAGACCATTTATAGACGGACCTCTCACGTGATTGGCCCAGGGATGAAACAATGGACCTGAGCAGCACTATAAAAGGGGCACCCAAATCGGTAAGGAGCTCAATGCAGAAGCGGTGATGGCGGCGGTGGCGGCTGGGCGAGCGAACACCCTCAAGCAGTGACGCGAGTGAGGACTAGGGGATCTTCACTCGGCCGACCTGGGGATTGAGCCAGGGCAGGTGGGACGTCTGGGATAGAGCAAGAGCATGCCAGGAGCGACAGGAGCAAGGAACCAAGCTGGCTGCAGCCTGGCACTGGCCAAGAGTGGAGTCTGTTGCTATCTGGTTACCAGGGTGGCTGCTTAGCTGCTCACAGACATCACCCCCCCCCACCCCCCAGTGTAAAAGACTAGCCGTCCCGGCTAAATCAAGACGAGACCACAATGCGAGCCGACAGTGACACCTTAACGGACAACCCGAACAAAGAACAACACATAACAATAAGAACAGCAGCAGTCAACGGAAGGGAAGAGACTTGGATCTGGAACGGGATGCCGGGCCATCCTTTGTGCAACAAGCAAGAAAAAATTAAAGGAATGGAAAGGCAATGAACAACAACGGTAACCGAGACGCAAGAACGGCAGACGCGCATAAATCAGGAATGCGGTGTCTTAGAGCGTGTCCGTGTTGCTGGTCCATCCGCCTGGCTCAAGTCCAACTTCAGAGAACAACTGGTAGAGCAGGAGTGACGGACAGGCGCTCCACTCCCCCTTCCAGTCCACATCCGGTCAGCACAACCGGTGACACCCAGTGTGGCAAGCGCCGAAAATCTGTGACGAGAAGGAGAACCCAACCTCCTGAGGCACAGCACCATGAAACGCACCTCAGCATGTCGTACACGACAGCCACCCGGCCCCAGGGTAGTGGAGATGATCGTAACCCGCCCGGCGGAAGGAGAAAAAATAAATAAAATACACAGAAATCGACGCATTGGATGCACAACCAACACCCCGACGTGAACTGAAGTCACACACTGACACGGCATGGATGGCAGGGTATCACACCGCCCTACTAACATTCCACCCCGCGGGTGGCAATAGGGCGAAGACCGACAGACCAACACCTATAGACACATACCACTTAACATGCCGGACGACCTTCTACGTCCCGGGCCGAGAAGTTGCACTTGAGGTCGACCCATGTACCGGGCAAGAAGTCGCACCTGAGGGTTGCCCCAGTATCTACATTTTAAAATAATTATGTATAATTTACACGTAACAAAAAAAATGTCCTGCTCTCGCCCATCAGCAGTCCTCCCTTGAGGACCATCACAGACATCTCACGTACACAGCATCTACCCACTGTCACTCTCAACACAGCCCCCGGCCGCACACCCTCACGTGGAGAGAGCAACGCTCCCCAGCGGCAACATTTAACTTGCCATCGCCCGCACCGCGGTTGTCCAACCTCAGCAACCTCCACTGGCCATTCACTCGGCCAGTGCAAGTTCGGGGACGAGAAAAAGGCACATCGCAACAACTCAGCCATGCTCTATCCCATACTATCCCTTCTCCAATGGACACACCCCAGCATCTCACAGTCTGACGCTTTACAGACAAGGGAAGGTTCGTCCCCACCTAAGCCCAGACCCCATCAACCCCCACGGGGCGAATTTCTATGACCAATATTCTGATGACATGGAGTCGCACTCCACAACATGCATTCCGAATAGGATCTGCAGGACTAGATCCCCTATACATTTGTAGGACTCGTACAAGGGTTGTCTTTCTCTCCTCTTTATTTTCCTCTTAGAGTCCACCTCCGCCGCGCCACCGCTCCGTGTCTCGGCGCGGCCTCGCTCCGCTCCGCGTCGCTCTGCTGCGCCACCGCTCCGCGTCTCTCCGTGCCCTCACTCCGCTCCGCGTCGCTCCACGTCTCTCTCTCCCACTATCGCTACACTTGTCGTCTCTACGGTTTCTCCTACACTGCATCCTTCCGATGCATGACTACCCTGGTTGCTCACTGCGTTCTCGCTACCACTGTCTCTCTAAGCTTTATCTACTAACGCTGTCTCTCTACGCTTTACTCCGCTATCACTGTCTCTCTACGCTTTACTCCGCTATTACTTGCTCTGCGACTCCCCGGGCACCGTTGCTGCAGCTCCATTCATGACGCTGACTCGTACAGGACTCCCGTCTCTCCGTTGCGCTCTGGCTTATATCCCCACACCAATTAATCTGCCCTAATTATCTCTACCCCCCGCTTATCGCTCGCCCCCTGGCCCCCCGTGTCACGTGGCCTTGTTTTCGCCGCCAGAGCGACGCCAGCTAATGCCCAATTACCTTTCCAGCCAATCACTGGCCTGTGTCCTCCCGGCTACCCTGACACCTGTTTCAACAGTTAACGACCCACTTCGCCTAAAGCCACAACAACAACCATTACCTCACATCACCCCACTGTACTGTGCTTGCTTGCATAGCAACAGAGGCGGGGGGGTGCGTGGCGCGCTACACTCAAGCCCTACACATTCAATACCATTATAAACCAGAGTGGAACAAGTCCGCGGCCCTTCCCGCTGGCAGACACGCAAGGGGAACCCCTGCCTCATGTTAGCCAGGTCTCACCATTCACTGCAACTTAACGGAACCCCTACCCCTGAATTATGTGAGCCTCTGGCCCACCAGGTTAAACCATCTGCCACCGCACGACGGGACCACAACTCGTGCGTCACCCACTAAACAATGACAGGCGTATACTGGTGAAATCTGTGCCCCAGAATAGGTCACAGCCAGCATCTCTATCCCCAATTGCTGGTGCAATGTCACGCCCCCCCTTAATCTGACACGGGCCACTACGCTCCCGTAATCCCAATGGGTCTCAACACGCCAGCATTGCGCACAATGCGCAATGCACACACACAATTTAGAGTGCAACACGAGAGTCAGGGGACGAATTCCATAACCGCATCTCGGCGGTTTGACGAGTACACCCAAAATGGCGCCCCACCGCGGTTTCCCGCGCGCGCCCAACATGGCGGCAGGCACTCGCAAAGCGCCCCACCATGGTTTCCCACGCGCGCTCAAAATGGCGGCGGCACGCGCGTAGCGCCCCACCGTGGTTTCCCGCGTGCGCCCAAATGGCGCCAAGCGCATCTCTGCAATTTCCCGCGCTAGTCAAAAATGGCGGCCCAACGTGCGACCATTTCCGCAGTTTTTCCGTGCGTGCACTCCAGCTGCCCCTTGCTGGGGGTCACAACACACATCCCCTGTCACGTGTTAACAACCCCCAATGATACGACGCATCGCCACAGCTCGCTGCGCACAGCAGTCGTATCGGGGGAATTTTTAACCCATTCTTTGACCAAGACACATTGCTCATACACACCAACTCGCAACGCAACCCCTGGCTGCACGCAATCAACCGGAAAGAGCGACGCCACTTGGCGGCAATTTACGGCCCCATGCACCCTTGACGGCAGAGCCACCAATCAACGCCCTCATCCCTCACACAATCGCAATTTCATATGAACACACATACAATCTCATGCACCCGAACACCCATACAACCAAAAATTAGGATCCCCCATTGAATTGACCAATTGCCGAACAGGTACGCACAACTAATAACAATCCCGAAACCCAATGGTCAGAACGATGCACCGCAATCCGTATCCGTACAGAAAGACAGTCTATACAGTACGTGCAGTCAGCATATCGCGATCACAAGCAGCAAAGTTCCATACAGTTCGTACATTGTGAACAATCGCGAGCAGAGCTGCAGGCAGACAACACACCATTACCCATGTCGCACATCGCAACAACAACAACAATAACAAAATAAAAACAAACAAAAAAACCCGTCGCACACGGCAACCCACGGGATGGTAACGGGGCTCGGGACACTCGACGCAACCAAATTAATCATTAACTTCCCCATCAAGATAACGATCCCGACGCCGCAACGCATAAAACTTTTTGACACAGTGCAAACACCTGCACAGACAGCGCGTCCATCCTCAACACACACACACAGCCCGAACCACGCTCCGCAACCTCGAGCCATAAACAACGCAATCGCAACCCGTCGCACGCAAGATGGGTGAGGTGTGTGTTAGGGCGGGGTGCGTATCCTCACGACTCGCCCGGGGGGCTGCGGGGAGCAGAGGACGGCAGGGTGGCGACTTGAGATGCCTCGAAGAACTCGAACGGTGAACACGGCGTCCTCTTGCGAACTGCTCCAGTGTCTCGCACACGAGCCAGGGCGGGGGTGCTCCCGCCTAGCAGCAGCAGCAACGGCGGCTTCCCCTGTGGCTCCGGCGCTCTCTCTTTGAAGGTGGTGAAGCAGCATCGGCGTCCTCTCCTTGTGGCTCCTTCCCGCGCAACAGTTGCATCAGCAGCAGGATGCACACCACGCGGCGCCTCCGAAATGGCAGCGCCCGGCCGCTTCTCCGCCGCGATGTTCAAGATGGCGGCAGCCTGCCACGTGGTCGCTGGAGGACGTGTGCTGGCGGCCGTCTTCCCAGCGCGCCCGATGTCTTCCACTGGTGCGGTAGACACACCAGCCGTGGTCGCAATAACCGGGACCACGGAGCCCGGGGTCAGCCGGTCCTGGGTTGCCGCCTCTTCGTCGTCTGAAGACGCAACAGGTGGGTTACGCTTTTTCAAGTGCTCGGCCATCTTTCTTCATGTTACTTTGCCTTGAAAAAGTCCACTTCTCATGCCAATTGTAATAAAACAGGTCGATGACAAGCGACTGTGTCTCCGTCTCTTTATTTCATCGTTATGGACAGCTCGCGTTCCGCTCTCCCGGTCACTCCGCAGCACGTCGCAGAGTTGACGCCCCGCTCCCGCTCCGCTCTCGCGCCGCTCTCGCGCTTCCCTCGCTCCTGTGCCCCACTGGGAGACGGCGCGCTGGAAGCCGTCTCCGCGTCGCCACGTGGCCGATGGCTCGCGAAGACTCCTGACGTAGCCCAGCTTCCAGCTCTCACCAACTGACCACGAGCCCTTTACGGCTCCCCCTTATATCCCCTTTCCACGTCACCCAGAGTCTGCCCTTCGCCACACCCCTTAAGAACTTTCCAGATAATACCATCCCCTAACGCCCGCGGGCTCTGCCCTTAAACCCTGCCCCCGATGGTTCGTGGCGCCTGGTTGGCTTAGGGGTTGGGGCGGCGAAACCCAGCATACGCTCGCATTACACTAAGGAGGCGTTAGAGTATGCTCGATGTAGGGCTACAAGGGCACGCTCTGGAGAAATTTCTAAGAGATGAGAGCGGACTGAAGAGAAACACTCGGATTAATAGAACTGGAGAAGGAGAAAATGAAGCTGGAGGCGACTAGAGAGATAGAAATGGAGCGGATGCAAAAGGACAGTGTGCTGAAAGAATTAGTATCAGATTAGATAATTAGGAGAGAAGAGGTGGAAAGGGAGGAGAGAATTAGAAGAGAAGAGGTGGAAAGTGAGGACCCCATCAGGAGGTAAACGCTAGAAAGAGAAGAGAGACTGCAGGTTGAACGGTGTAAAATCGAATTGAAGCATAAGAAGCTAGAGGCAGGGGTACTGACTACTCCCACAGCAGCTTTTCCATAAGCCACAGCGCCCAAGCTTCCTCAGTTCTATGAGAACGTGGATGATATGGATTCTTACCTGCAGCGGTTTGAACAATATGCCAAGTGCTACAAGTGGTCAATGAATAACTGGGGTGTTAATTTGGGTGCTCTGCTGAGTGGAAAGGCACTGCTAGTGTACCATCAGTTGAGTGGGGAGGACGCATATAATTATAAGAAATTGAAGATTGCATTGATGGAGCGGTATGAGCTAAATGAAGAGGGTTTTCATAGAAATTCTGGGGTGCTAAACCGGGTAGAGGGGAAAACTTTAGCCAGTTTGTGGTGACCAGATGGATTGAACTGGCTCTGGTTGAAAAGACATACGAAGGTATGGTCGATCTATTGTTAACAGAGCAAGCCTTGCAAGCATGCCCAAATGACTTAGCAATATTCCTGCGAGAGCGGATCCCCAGAAATAACCAAAAACAGTGGTAACATTGGCAGAACATTTCCTCGCAGCACGGGACAACCTACGACATTTGTCCATGAGAGCTTTCCAAAAGTGGGCCTGGACAAACCAGGTACAGAGGAGAAACCGGTTAGAGGACATGAGGCAAAGGGGGACTCTTATAAACCCACCAAATGTTACCTCCTGTGGGAGAGCAGGACATATTGTGAGATTTTGTCAGAAAAGAGACCAACCAGGACCAGTGGGCAGAGATCTAAAGCCCCACACTGGCTTGGGGGGAGAAGCAGGAGTGACATCTGTGAGGGCTAGGCAGTCCGCCATGTTGCAAGATGGAACAGCAATTCCCATGTTAGGAATGTGGGTGGACAGTCGGCACTACCCGACGCAAGCAGGGTTTAATCGTTCGGGTAGTAAAGCATGCAGTCTCTGTCCTGAGAGACACAGGCTGTAGTGGGATCGTGGTGGATCGGAAGTACGTGGAGGAATGCTGCTTGGAAGGGAGAACAAACTTGTGCTTATTGATGGATGCGACAGCACGTCAATGTCCACTTGCAAGAGTGGAAATAGACTCTCCATTCTTAAAGGGGGTTGTGCAAGTGTTTTGCATGGACCACCCATTGTTTCATGTAGTGATTGTGAATATGTCGGGGGCACGGCAGCCGGGAGACCCTGATACAACTTGGCTGCAGCAACGTGAAGCTAGTGTGAACACTAGAGAGGCGAAAATTGCCCAAGTTGTGGTTACTCGTAAACAAGCAAAGAAGGCCAAAATGCTGGTGAAACCCTTAAAGGTGGTAGCCATGTGAGGGCAGCAGATGACATCACAAGAGCTGAAGGAACTACAGACCTAGGATCCGAGTTTAACAACTTTGTAGGAAAAATCTAAGCTAGGTCGGGCGCTTGAAACAGCAAATGGGATTTCTAGCCAACTTGTGGTAATCAATGGTGTTTTACAGAGAAAATTCCAGAGTCCAAGGGTGGACAATGGGAAAATGTTTATGCAGTTGAATGTCCCACAGAAATTACGGAATCAAGTGATGGGTTTAGCACATGATTCTTTGATGGCTGGGCACATGGGCGTCAGGCGGACGCTGACTCGCGTATTGGCCCGGAATGGCCAGAGACAGAGCGCTACTGTCAATCGTACAATATCTGTCAACGGAGAGTTGCAAAGGGCAGAGTAAGTAAGGTACTATTAGGGCAGATGCTATTGATTGACACACCTTTTCAATAGGTGGGTGTTGATTTAGTCGGATCTCTTCCAGTGACAGAAAGGGGACACCGATATATTTTAACTTTGAATTACGCTACACATTACCCCAAGGCTGTGGCATTAAAAACGATTGAGACAGCTGAAGTGGCAGAAGCTATGGTCGAAATCTTCGGTCGCGTTGGGGTACCCACTGAGATTTTGACGGATAGAGGGGCACAATATACGGCAGATTTGAAGAAGGAGATCGGTAGACTCCTGTCTGTCGGGCAACTGTGGACGACCCCTTATAACCCAAAATGTAATGGGCTGGTCGAAAGATGCAATGGGACGTTGAAGAACATGCTGCGACGTATGTCATCAGAGCAGCCTCGTATGTGGGACAGATATTTACCAGCAATTACTTTTTGCCTACAGAGAAGCACCACAAGAAAGCTTGGGGTTTGCCCCATTTGAGTTCTTACATGGTCGTTAGGTGCATGGACCCCTAAGCATACTTAAAACACTGGTCAAAAGACGAGACTGAGGAAGAGGTGAAGACGACCGATCACCGTGTTTTTGAGCCCCGGCAGAGGCTGGAGCAAACCTGCCAATTGGCTATAAATAAATTAAATCACGATGTTTCGATTGCAACACAAGCAATCATCATCAGGTGGGAAACCCACAGCAATTTTTTTTTGCTGAAGTGGGTGAGAGTTGCCATGGTAAGAGGTTATATAGGTAAGAAAGGGGGAGGAGCAAGGGGGAGAGGGAAGGGTGTGGGGTCGGGGGAGAGAGAGCTGGGGGAGAGAGAGGTGGGGGGTGGTTGCAGAGCAAGATCTGCTTGTGTTGCAATAGAAACGTCGTTATCTAATTAATTTTATTTTATACCTACGTGACTTTACCGAAAGAACCAAAGGGTATGGATCGCTGCAGTCACGAAAACTTCAAATCTAGATTGAACCGCCTCTACGGGGAGGGTTTTCACACATCTGTTAGAGCTTTTAACAGGCTGCGAGACAAGAAGGCTCGACTGATCAAGTCGCTAACCTTTCTCAAGAGATGCCACGATAATAAGGTAATTCCGATCGCATTTACACTCACATCTGCTGCTGTTACTTCGCCTAACGCTAAACGGATCTTGTTTAAAGTCCGCCTATCACTAATCGCAGAGAGAATAAGATTACTCCGATTTGAACTTTATCATTTAGACAAGACCCTTACAATCACACTTAAAATTAACAGAAAAAATCTACACTTCTGATTGGGACATGCAGATAACATGACAGTCTCCTTTGCTAATTCAATGTCAACCAAATGTAAAGTTAACTTGATCGCTAAATTCAACCTCCTGTCAAAAAAGAAGCCAGAGACACGTTAAAAAGTTAGGTGTCAACAAGGTTGTCATCAATCAGAGTAACATCCCAATTTCCGACAGCCTAAAATCGGTACTAGCTAAAGGGTTGAATTTCGCAGTCACCCCTAAACATATCCCAGTGGATGATATCATCTCCCAGGTCGATGTAGCCCTTAAAGGCTTGGGACACATCGCGGCAGACGTTGCTAGATCTGAAATGGCCATAATCCTTATAAATGCTAAGAAACCCATTAGTAACATCAGCAAAGACGAGCGCTCTGAACTCGCAAAATTTGAAAAGAGAGATGACATAGTTCTAGATTTGAAGCTTTCGTGACTGCAAGTATTCATATTCTTAGGTTTTTTCGGTAAAGTCACGTAGGTAAAAAATCAAAATTAATCAAAGTAAATTGCATTAATATCTTTAACGTCATTACCGCAGCTTAATTCCATCATTAATACGAAGTTTACATTTGTAATACATTCCACTATCAATTGTTAACATTAAAATCATAACGTGCACAAAGAAAATAAACTAACCTGAAACGAGTGAACTTAAAACAGTAAAAAAGTAACAAAAGTAAATATCCAATAAATAAGTAACATATAACTGGTAGATAAGTAAGTACAGTTTTAGCACTGGCAGATTGCGCACTGCGTAGACAATAGCGGCACTACGGTAACGCCATTGCCTCGCTCCCAACCTCCCACCTCACTTTTCCCAACTCTCCCGTTGCCGCCGCAGATCTTGCTCTGCAACCACCCCCCACCTCTCTCTCCCCCAGCTCTCCCTCCCCCCTACCCCATACACCCACCCCTCCCTCCCCCTCCTTGCTCCTCCCCCTTTCTTATCTATATAACCTCTTACCACGGCAACTCTGTCTCCCACTTCAGCAAAAAAAAAATATTGCTGTGGTTTTTCCACCTGATGATGATACAATCGAAACGTCGTGATTTAATTTATTTTATACATACGTGACTTTACCGAAACTGCCCATAGACTCAACACTGCCCATAGACTCAACACTGCCCATAG
>CM025656.2:7726944-7754944 GCA_014621495.2 Entosphenus tridentatus
CTGGGGGCCGCGGGCTGGGGGCCGCGGGCTGGGGGCCGCGGGCTGGGGGCTGCGAGCCACCCGAGCCGCAGTTGGCCCCTGGCCTCCTCCGCGGATGTCTCTGCTGAGCTTCGCGCGGCGCCTTCCTCCTAATTGCCGGGCCCCAAACAGGCGCGGCATAAATTACAGGTATTGCTTACCGCATTTAATAACGGCCGTGAAGGATGGCCGCGGCAAGCCTACCTGTGATCTCATTACCGTAATTAGTACCTGCTCTCCGCGCGTGATTGATGAAGACAATAAAGGGTGTTGCTATTAATGGGCCGCGTAACGTCCATGATTCTTAAGTGTGTGATGCAATTATCTCGGCTAATTTAGCCTCGACTGTTTGGTTTACGCCGTGGAGCGGTGGCCAATTAGGAATGTGCGTTCGCGTGTTTATCACCATGACACGAATTTTATTAGGAAGTTTGAGTTTGCGTTGAATATTGAAACGCATTACAAATGCATTAACGGTGTAATCGCGCAGGTATTATTGTCACTTACCTGTGGACATGTGGGAGGGGTGGGTCTCGTGGTTTGTGATGATAATAATAACAAATATCGTCAGGTCCAGCAATTTTCATATCAGGGCTCTACGACACATTCGACCACTATTGAGTCGTGACGTAGCCAACTGTGTAGCATAGTATCGACAAGGGTCGATTATTGCAACTGACTGCTCTACGGGACGTCTGGCAAAACATTACCAAGCTACAGCGTGTACAAACTTCTCTCGCACGTGTCGCGACCGGTACTGCAAGATCCGACCACGTCTGTCCAGTCCTCGCCGAGCTGCATTGGCTCCCGGTTGCCGAACGAATACATTATAAAGGTCGCGCTCATTACACACAAAGTGCTCGCCACAAATGAACGACAATACCTTGCTGATCTAGTCAAGGAGCATAAACCATCGCGCCAACTCTAGTCATCCTCGCAGTAGCGGCTTTTGGCTAACCATCGAACAAAGACGGTCACCGCATCGTGCGCGTTCAGATGCCCTTCCAGCGGCCGTCTGGAAAGCTCTACCTTGCGATATTATGAAGTCACTGGAGCTAGATTGAAAACTAATTTTTTTAGAACTGCTTTTAGTTTTTAGTTTGTTGTCCATCCCCTGCATTTCCGATGAGCACGGTTGGCTACGTACTGTACATTCATATGTCCGAAAATCGATCCGCGAGAGGCACGGGCTGAGCTGCAACTCGGAGGCTCATGCAGCCCTGGGCCGCGGCTCACAAGGCGAGTGTCCCTCACTGTTGCAAAAGTTCACGCTTCGATGTCCAGCGGCCGCCCTGGTTAATACTGCGGGTTGAAGTAACCGTGATAGAAATACCAAGCGCCGTCTCCTTCACGCGCGTGAGTGACGTTAACGACCACGTGACCTTTTTTCGCAAGCGTCGGCCACTTCTACTATTTCTGCTACTTCTTCTCCTACTTCTATTTCTTCTTCTTCTACTTTTTCCGTACGGCTGATGTAGACGCAGAGCAGCAACGACAGTTTCACATTCTGGCGGTCGGCCACGGTGTGCCAGCGGTCGTGGTCCACATTTGAAAAATGTTCAAAAAAATTGCTCACCTGGGACTCCGCGTGGCAATCATCGCTCCCTGACTGCGAAGACTCTGGCAGGAGCCTCCTGAAAAAGAGTCACGGGCCTCAGTGAGGCGCTCCTAGGTAAAACGAGCGTTCTGGTTAAAACAGCGGTTTGAAGGCGAACGTCGCTGTGATGTTTAACTCGAGTCTACGAACCCTATACAACACTTGACCTGACGCTTTCGTCAAAAACAGTGTGGCCTTGAAAGGGAAAAAATATATATAATAGGTAAGGTTTCGGGCAATGGCCCTTCTTCATAGCACATGAATCCAACCGAACCCGTTGACACGATATCGATTCCCGCTCACGGACAACACCAGTGATGATTGTCTGAACTGGTCTTGGGCCTCCCCTCGGTCGACTCAGCCTCAAATGAGTACCTGGCTTGATGTGTAAACATCGTCTCTCGGGAGAAACAAAGGCGGCCGGGCGTGGCGCTGCTCACCCACCGCCGCCGTCGTGTGCCACAGTACCGGCCGTCATAGGTGCTGCTACTCGCTTAACGGCACTTGCCCCAACGGTTTGTTAAGACTACACCGGGGGGGGATCTTTTTACTTGGTGGTGAGTGTATAAGGTGGACGGGGCCCTGGTTGGTCGCCTCGGTCCATGGGGGAGGGGGGCCGGGGGGCAATCGTGGTGACGTCATCCCTTGCCGTGAGTCGGAACTCTCCCGAGGCTCCCTGCGCTGCACGGGGCGTAATCGCACCCCGTGCGAAAGAGGGGAAACGCCGCATGCTGTAGAACGCATCGCAGGTGACGTTTGAAGACAATGGCCCTTCGACATCGAGCACAGAAACCAGAGAGAGACGTCGTGAATACTCAGTTGGAGTACAGCACGAGACACGACTGCCGGACAAAGGTGGCGTGTTCACGAGGTGACGTGTTCACGAGTGTCTCCAGATGAACAGTTGTGTGCGCCTTGAATGAGCGAGTCACGAATCGTCTCCCGGTCAACGCAGCTGCGCTCCTGCGCGTCCTCGCTCTCTTGACAATCATCAGCATCGCCGTCGTCATCCTATGCAGCCGTGCGCCAAGGGAGAGGAAAGATGCTCCTGTTTCCTATATTGAAAAAAATGTTTTCTTAGATTGCAAACTCATTTCTTCAGAACTGTCGTTTGTGTTTAGTTGGTTTGTCGTCATCGTCCCCCGCACCTCCTATTATTACGGTTGGCTACGTACGGTGCAATAGGAGTTCAACATACGTACCGTCAGCGCAATATTTTTACAAATCAAGTCCCCGCGTCGCTCCGCGCCACCAAGCTCCAGGAGCCAACTCCCTCGCAACGACACCGCTCCTCTCCACGTAGCCGATGAGCGATTCGCTTGACATCGATCATCAGCTCACGGGCGTGCAGATACCGTCTGGGGGTTGACTGCGAAAGCCGGGCCAGAACAAAAACCCAAACGATATTGCGAATTCCACTTCGCGTGATGGATCGCGTTGTGGCGCTTTTGTGATCGAGTGGAGACCATCAAACTAAAACGAAACTATTTTATTTACCAGGTAAGGCCCACTGAGCGATGTAGATTTTGTTTTATAAGCCACCTGGCCACAAATGATAGCTCAAGGAAGTGGCTTATCATCACGTGGACATTTATAGCAGCCAAATACTCTAAACGCGTGACAAAGATTTTAAATGTGGAGGGGAAACACCGGTAGACCCGGAGAAAATCCACGCGACCACGGGGAGAGCGAACACGCAAACTCTACCGACACAGCAGTCATCAGGATCGGGATCGAACCCACAACCTCCTGCATACCTGGCGAGGTAGTTAACATCTCCGAGCCACCGTCAACCACCTGCGTTCTCGCCTGGAGCTGCGAGCTCACTGGGCGAGCCTCGCTCTCTACTCAGTCACAACGCACGCAAGAAGCCGGTCCGAGCCGTTCCTAGGCGACCCTTCTCAAAATGCCTGGACGCGATTGGAGAGGTGACCCCGTGGGTCAAACAAAGCCGACTCTCTCAGGTGCAGGCCCAGACAGTTCACCATTGCTGGTGACGTTGCCAGCTCGTTGCTCAGAGTGTTGCTCGAGCCAGGAACATTTGGTGGCAGTGAAGTCGATTGATCCATGAGTCCGGACCAGATATCTTACTCGTCGGTACCACCTAAGATGCCAAAGCTTTATCAATTATAATTTACTGATGTGGCCAATAAAATGACTCATGTGATAACCATTTGAGATGAGTGGGGTTGTCAAATTATAATTCACATTTATTAGCCGATTAAATAGTTACGACGAGAGATATGCACCCATTTCTGCTCCGACCCCGAGATCATTTACAATGTCGACCGAACGTAACGCTCGGTAGAGATTTTGAGCCAGAACCCGTTACCCGAATGCGTTTGCATTTCGAACAACCAGGAGCGTAGCGGGTAATGAGTCTGTCCCAAGCTCTCGAAGCAAGCCTCGTTTTTCCGGTCATGTCTCTTCGCTCTGTTTTGCGTGGATTTATTTTATCTCTCTCTCTCCATACATCATTGGCGGCATTCAGGCTTTACGAAGAGTGGAAAAAAGAATTGCACGCATTCGCGCCATGTGAGAGAGAGAGAGCGAGCGAGTGCGTGGCACCGCGGGCAATGCTGACGCACTGCGTACGGCGGTGGAATTACACGACGTGACCGCGACGCGAAGACGGAAAATGCCGTGACGCGCGTTGCACTCCGCGTCAGTGCGAGACCCCCGGGGTCGCCGCCGCCGCCTCTGTTTTCGTCGTGCACTCACTAACAGCACGTGCCCTGACGAGTCTGTTCAGGCGATACGGGGAATCTGTGCCTTCGTGTGAATGGCTCCATAACTGGTCAACCACGCGACGTCCGCTGATGATGTGATGGTCAGTGCTCACTATGAGAAATAATTGGAGGTTCTGCTGATAAGCCTGGAGTATGTCACTAAGAGGTGGGGCCTTAGCAGCAGCCCCACCAAAAGCTAAGCACCTGCCTGTGTATTTTGTATCATTCAATGCATCACTTCCTCAACACCCTGTGTGTGATGGGGCAGATGTGGAGAGCGAGTGGAGAAGTTTCCAACTGGGGACGTGATCTGCCGTGCATTTCAGCAGCAGAGATGGAACTCATCCCGCACTGCGTCTGCAGATAAAAACCCTCGATCAAACTAAAACTAAACTATATGTATATTTTACCAGGTAAGGCCCCATTGAGCTACACTATAGCTCTTTTTTTAAGAAGCAACCTGGCCAGAAGTGATAGCTCAATAAAGTGGCGTATCATCACGTGGACATTTATAGCGACCAAATACTCTGAACGCGCGTTGTTGATTATAAATGTGGAGGGGGGAAAAAACCAGAGGACCTGGAGAAAAATCCACGCAACCATGAAGTGAGAGAGAGAGAGACGCAAACTCCAAATATACAGTAGGCGTCAGGGTCGGGATCGATCCCATGACCTCCTGTATACCAGGCAAGGTAGTTAACATCTCGCCACCGTGGAACCCTGGGAAGTCAGCGTCGGTATCCGATTTAGTTTTATGTCCTTCCCCCCCCCCCCACCTTCGATTAGAACGGTTGTCTACCTATGGTGCGAACGAAGTTAAACATACACATACATACACACGTAAAGGTGCCAATTGCAACTATCGCGATACCAACGCTCTCTTGCCCACGCGACGAGGACTTCCCAAGGCCCTCCTCGCGATGACGCCGCCGCCGCGTGTCTTTAATGTGAGAAGAGAGGGGCAGCCTCCATCGTGACGTCGCAGGGCACGCATATGATGGATTTCCTCTCGTGGACAACGCAATGGTTGCGGTTGTGGGTAATGAAGGAGGGTGGGGGTGTCTCAGGTGTATCGACACTCGCCTGATGCAAGGGGCGTCCTCTAACCAGGCGCTTCCAATCCTCCCTGGACCCGAGGAACGATTCCCGGGGGGCCGAGTTGCAGTAAGAAATGTGGTGTTTGTGAACAAACATTAAATCTCCACCACGGCTTTGCGCACCACCAGCGGGACATGGAACCCGAGCTCTTACTTTTGCTCCACCAAAGCAGCCTCCAATGTCACGGGCAAGGTGTGTATAGCAATATGCGTTTACATTATTTAGAGTTTTGGGGCTCTAAATTTCCGATCCCGACCATGACGCCTATTGTATATTTGGAGTTTGCATGTCTCTCTCTCCCCGTAGTCGCGTGGATTTTTCTTCGGATCCTCCATATTTAGAAACGACATGCGTTTCAAGTATTTGGCTGATATAAATTTCCACGTGATAAGCCACTTCGTTGAGCTATCATGTGTGGCCAGGTCACAGGTCGCTTCTGAAAAAGAGCTATAGTATAGCTCAGTAGGCTTCACCTGGTAAAATAAAATAAAATTGTTTAATAGTAACAAAAATCGTGCCGAGCACTTTGTGTGTAACAAGTACGACCTTCTTCGTCGACCACCCGTGGATTTTCACAGTGATTACCAAAACCATCGCGCCTGCTTTAAAATGACAAAGTGACATTGCCCTGCCGAATTATCGGCGGGGCATTTTCAGCGGGTGTCGAAGGCTGCGCAGCAGTGTGTTGTTGTGTCACTGTGGGGAGCGGTGGTGCAGCGGTTAGTGCTCCATGCTACGAACCTTGCAACCCGGGTTAGATTTCCGCTCATGGCCAACACCGGTGACGATTATTTGAACCAGTCCTGGGCCTCTCCTAGGTCGACTCAGCCTCAAATGACTACCTGGCGCGATGTGTAAACATCGCCACTGGGGAGACAAAGGTGATCGGGCGTGGTGATGGCCACCCACCCCCTCGTGTACAGAGCCAGCCCTCATGGGTGCTCGCTAACAGCACTTGCCCCAGCTGGGGGATCTTTAGTCTACGTTTAATGAGATAGTGACATCTACTGGTTGGAAAAGGGAAGCATGGGAGCAGGCATCACTATAAACATTATCCAATCCCCAAGCGAGAGGTATCTGGGCCAAAGGTGAAGGGCGGGCCTGCCGAGAAACGCCGAGAAACTCCGAGAACCGGCTAGAAAGTTCCACGAGAGGACGTGGCTGGAGGCGGAGCCTAGCCGTGCCTGCAGCAATAGAAAGCGGAGGCAGAGGAGGAGGGGTCGGTGTGTGGAATCTTGGGTCCGGACTGCGTCGCTGCTCGCCGTCATCTATCTCTGTCATTCGGCCACGTGGCGGATCTCCTGCGGAGTTCCACCGCCCTTACCGGCACGCCATCAGCCAGCGGCGAGGCCAGGAGTGGACAGGTAGAGCCCCGCAGTGTGATCAACCATGTGTGTAGTCTGTAACAACGTTAATATCCAAAGTGTGTACTCGGAAGAGGTAGAAGATAACGTTAGCCTGTACTGTGCCCGATTGTAAAATAAAGGAGAGTACCCTCTACACGACGTGTCGTGGAAGTCGCTCGTTACATTGGAGTCAGAAGTGGTTATAAACAAGGAATACAAGTTAACAGAAGATGTCTAAACATCAGAAGAAGCATAACCCACTGGTGGCGTCTTCTGACGACGATGAAAATGGAATCCAAGACCTGCCGACCCCGGAAGCCGTGGTCCTGGTTATGGAAACCACGGCGGGAGAGGTCGCTGCACCAGGGACGGTCGGTGCGAATGCAACACCCCTGTACCGGCAGCCCGAAGATAGTTGGGGGAAGGTGGCGGAGCAACTGGAGTCATTGCGGGCGGTGGTTGTGCAGCTGGTGTCGCTCATCATGGCTTCTACGATGGCAGGGTGCTCAACGTACGCATCGCCGGGAGGTAGCAACCAGGAGTCCAGGGTGGAAGTTTCGGCGGGTTCATCGGCAGGTGCGACGGCCGCCATTATGCCTGCATGAGACAAGCACACAGTTGGACGCCACAATTTTGTGCGTAGCGGGAGAGGCGCAGATGGAGTCCGCCATTTTACAAGAGACGCATGGTGCGCAAGACATGGCGGCCGCCACTAAGGAGGCGCAAAGTGTAACCGATCGTACTCGAAGACTTCCTCAAGTTAAAGAATTCGTCGCGGCAGGTGGCGAAAGGAGCACCTTCACTTGGCGATTCGTGGTGGCTTTCGTTCAGTACATTAGACGGAGGAGGAGGCGCTAGTCACTCTGCCGACTGTTTTGGATGACGACGCTCTTACGGTCTTCAGAGCTATTCCTGCTGAGAATAATTCTACTCTTCAAGGTGCTTATGCTGAGATTATGGACGTGTACGAGCCGCCTTCTGACACGCGACGCAAATTTATTCAACGTAGGTGCTGTTGGCGTTAGCGGGTGCTGCTTACCCTGGTGTGAATCTGGAGGCCCTCAACTCGCTCGTCATGGAAAAAATGTTGGGACTGGCTACGGACATGGGGGTGGTCCTACCTGTGTGTGACGAAGACATCCAAACGTCCCGGTGGGCCGCCAGGTGTCTTCAGGCCCACAATAATCTACAGCATTGGTCTCAGATGGCGGCATGGACGGGGGACCCCAGCCGATACGGGGAACCGAAGGTATGGTCGCCAAGCAAAGTGGTGGTGGTTCCGGCCGGCGATGCGTCTTCAGAGGGGGACGTCGCTGCTGCGGTTCCGCAATGGAATCAGAGACAGGGGGATGCTGTGTGCTGTCGATGGAGCTGGAGACCGCATCAACGCGAGGACTGGGTGGTGCAGAGGCCGCCTTTGGCCTGTTTCCGCTGTGGCCAGTCGGGGCACTTTGTGAGGGGATGCCAGAATCGCCCTCCGACACCGACTGCTGCTCCGGCGCCTGCTGCCCCTCCGACGGCTCAGCTTCAACCCCAACAGGCGAGTCAGTACACATCAGACACCTGGCCCATTTTGCAATCTCAGACATCTGATAATTTGGGGTGCACTCGCTCTCAGCATGACACACACGTTTGCCCCGGGCAACATGGTTCGATTGCGCATGGGTGGCCTAGCTCGAGGACACAATGGAGGAATTTGGCGCGTCACGTGGTCGTGGCGGCTGCGAGTTCTTCGGCGATGTCGGATTCGGTGCAAGGTGTGGAAGTGCATGTCTTGGTAGACACGAGAGCCTCGGCTATCATTATTTCGGATGTTATTTTTCAATTGTTGTCGATCCCGGCTCATCCGATACAACCTGTTGTTAATTCTTGTGTAGCGGCAAATGGTGGGAGCAGGAGCATCATTGGTCAAGTGGATGCCCGCATCGTAATTGGCGAAGTGGCTGTGCTTGGCCCTGTCCTGATCTTGAAGTCGCTAGCTGTTCCCTGCCTTTTGAGTACCGATTTCCTTAAGAGGATGCCTATCAAAATCCTCATTGATCAGGATTATTTGGAAATGCCGTCTGGTCGTAAATAGTTTTTTTTGCCGTCGTCGCAACCACATTCGGCAGCATGCGTCACAGTACAAGCCCTTGTTGATGTTGCGTTAGAGATCCCGCCGGGATCTCAGATGCTTGTACCGTTACACTATCATAAGGAAATTAAAAGATTGTATTCGATGGCTGGGATTCACACAGGGGAGGCCGGCCCTATTCATCAGAACTCGTACCGTTTGAGCTCAGTGGAAAAATAACGTGTGCAATGGGCGGACAACGACATGTTGGCCGCTGATATTATTTCTCCTTCTAATAGCCCCTGGGGAGCGCCCGTCGTGCTTGTTAATAAGGACGGTAGTCTTAGATTTTGTGTTGACTTCTGTAAGTTGAACAAAGTTTCTGTGGCCGACGCGTACCCACTCCCGCGCATGGACGACTCCCTGGATACCTTGTCCCGCGCGCGTTTTTTCTCTACTCTCGATTTGTCTTCGGGGTTTTGGCAACTTCCCTTTGATGATTTGTCAAAGCCTAAAAACACGTTCCGCATACCCCAGGGACTCTTTCAGTTTAATTGCCTTCCGATGGGATTGAATTCGGCTCCAGCCACCTTTCAGTGACTCATGGAACTCGTCCTGACTAGCCTGCAGTGGGAATCTTGTCTCATTTATTTGGACGATGTTATCGTGTTCAGACGCACTTTTGACGAACATCTCCGACGTCTGCTTTCCATTTTCGCTAGGATGCGTTCAGCCAATCTGAAATTTAAGCCGGTGAAATTAAATTTGTTACAAAACACAGTGCGCTATTTGAGTCCCATTGTTAGCGCTGAGGGCATCGCGACGGATCCGGAGAAAACGGCCTGTGTGCGTGATTGGCCGACCCCCAAGTGTGTGGGTGATGGCCGTAGTTTCATTGGGTTTGCGTCATACTACCATTTGCTATGGTCGCCAAACCCTTGCATGCTTTGACTGCTAAGAATCAAAGGTTCCGGTGGGGTCCGGAGGAAGAGGCTGCGTATTTATCCCTTCGTGAATGGCTGTCTGATGCGCCCACCCTCGAATATCCCGATTTCCCCCTGCCATTTATCCTGGACACTGACGCTAGTGACACGGGCATAGGCGCCGTTTTGTCTCAAGTTAAAAACGGGGTTGAGAAGGTGGTCGCGTACGGCAGCCGTGTCTCGAAGGGAATTATTAGCCATTGTTTATTTCATCTGATAATACAGGCCTTACCTCTACGGCAGGGAGTTCGTTGTTTGTACGGATTACGCGGCCCACCAGTATTCCCTGAAGGTCGAACAACCTTCTGGCCAACTTTTGCGATGACTTGAAATCTTACAGGAATTATCGTTCCGCGTGATATATCGGAAGGGTGCTCAACATTGTAACGCAGATGCCTTGTCCTGGTTTTCTTAATCGCCTCGTTGTCCATGTTTGTCAGGGGCGGGCTATTGTAGGCCCTCTGTGTTGCAGCCCGCTGCCGTTATGTCTGCAGCTGCTGGTTCGGAGCCCACTGGGCCGGTTGCGCCGGTCGATAGCGTGTTGCAGATTGTACGCTCTGCTTGGGTGCACGAGCAGCTGAATGACGATTCCTTAGGGGTCGCGCGGAAAATGCACGGGAAACTATTCATTCAATTGTTGGGCCTAGATTGATCCTTCCTGACGGCCTTTTGATGTGGAGAGAGGAAATGTTGGATCGGTGGTAGGTTGTCATCCCCACCGCTCTCCGGGGTGACTTGTTTCACACGTTGCACGAGGATAAGCTGTTGCACCTCGGTGTCCAGAAGTCCCTCTTGTCATTACAGCATGACTATTATTGGCCGGGGATGACAGCCGATGTTTCCAGATGGATCCAAGGATGTGTTGAATTCGCACGCAGGAAACCACCGCAGCGGAAGTCCAATCTGCCATTGCAATCCATTTTGGTTTCACGTATCAACGAATTGGTGGCGCTCGATATCCTTGGGCCCTTTCCGGCCACTCCAAGAGGGAATACATTTATTTTTGTGGGGCTCGAATATTTTTCCTGATGGCCTATGGCTTGGCCGCTGCCTGACCAGTTAGTGGCCTCCATTGCAGAGGCGTTTTTGTACGGTTATGTGATGGACAAGGGAGCCCCGGAGTGATTTCTCACTGACCAGGGGCGAAATTTCTTGTTTAAAATGCTGCGTGAGGTTTGCGATGCTTTGAGTACTAGGAAAATTATGATGTCGCCGTACCACCCACAGACGGATGGGATGGTGGAGCGCCTGAATAGAAGTTTGACCTCCATGCTCTGCCAGGCGGTCGACGCTGGGCAGATGGATTGAGATTTGCATGTGCCGAGTGTACTCGCCGTGTTTAGGATGGCCCCTCATACTTCCATGGGGTTTTCGCCGTTTTTTCTCATTTATGGGAGGGAGAATGTGCCCAATTGGGTCATTGGATAAAGGGAAGTCCAGATTGTCTGAGCATGTGCAAATTTCCTTACAGAGCATTTCTATGGCTCGAGAGGCGGCCAGAGTTAGCGCTGCCAAAACACAGGTGCGCAATTAACGTAATGTGGGGAAACGGAATCACGTGTTTCAATGGTCTATCAGCAACAAAGCATGGTTGCATTGCCCCCAGGTGCTGGTTGGTACATCTCCTAAGTTACATAAGCCCTGGCAAGGACCCGTGGAAGTGGTCGAGGTGAAACGGCCACAATGTGTGCGTATCCAGGTGGGCCGTCGCCGTTGGTTCATCCATCCTTCTCGGTTGAAGCCGTTTGTCCCTCCATGTATTGCCTCTTCATCTCCAACGATTGGCCTGCAGGTGTCTGATGTGTCCGAGGGGCTGGGGATGATTTGTTCGGAGGGCGTGTGTCGGAAACACTGTGTCGTGCCGTCCACAGCGTCTGGGCCTGTAACCGTGGACAGGGCTCGGGACCTCGCCGGGATCGAAGATGTGCCTGCTGCTGCTGAGTCTGCTGCTCCTGTGCCTCCTGTGCTTCGGTCCATGGCCCCAAACGATCCGGTGGTTGGGGCGCCACCCGAGTGGGAGCAGGAGGCCATCCCCATTGACGGACCAGCATCACGGACTCGGTCCAAATGCTTGCGGTTCTGTTGATCCTTGCTATGGAGTTGCTCGGGAATGTCGGAGTGTCTAGGGTTGTTGCATTTTGTTCCCTTCCTCCGTCGTTTCCCTTATATATCCCCTTCTCGCCATGTCCCCTCGTTATTGCGGGAAATTTGTTCCACGCGTTGTCCCGCTCTTTAAGGCACATGCTGCGAGTCATGTTTACATCTCTTTATTGTCAATCTTATACTACGCGTACGTGCTCTTACATGTTACATTTTACATGAATATTATCCGGGACGGCTACTTTATTACAGGGGGGGGGGGGCGCGCGTGATGTAATGAGATAGTGACATCTACTGGTTGGAAAAGGGAAGCACGGGTAAAGACACCACTATAAACATTATCCAATCCCCAAGAGAGAGGTATCTGGGCCTAGCCACGCCTGCGGCATAATAAGCGGAGGAAAACTCGGGGTCGGTGTGTGGAGTCTTGGGTCCGTACTGCGTCGCTGCTCGCTGTCATCTCTCTCCATCGTTCGGCCACGTGGCGGATCTCCTGCAGAGTTCCACCTCCCTTACCGGCACGCCGTCAGCCACCGAGTGGACGAGTGGAGCCCCGTCATGTGATCAACCGTGTGTGTAGTTGGTAACAGCGTTAATATCCAAAGTGTGTACTCGGAAGAAGGAAAAGATAACATTAGCCTGTGCTGTACCCGATTGTGAAATAAAGAAGATTACCCTCTACACGACGTGTCGCGGAAGTCGCTCATTACATACATACACCCACGTACGTACGCGTGGTGTGGCTACGCAGTATGTGTGTGCTCTGTGCCTGGAGGAGTGCTGAGGTGCACTCGCCAAGCCGTCTCGAGAGCACGAACTCCCCGTGCCGCGGCCATGATCGTTGCACTCACCTGAGTTAGATTTTTTTTTGTTAAACGAATTAAAGTTCGCATTGAATTGCGTTCTGCTCAGCTTGGCAAGGCAGAGGAAGCGAGGGGATGTCTCGAGCCCAGGACTGGCATTCAGAGCGGCAGCAGCGGCACTTTAAAAAACAACTGAAAATCATTTTACGGCATCTGATCATTGTTGAATATTAAGCCCAGATGTCGGGTGTGCATCTGCAAGATGCTCCTTGCAGGTGCCATTTGTGAGAATGGCTTGTGGGTGGTGATAGCACAGAGTTGCAAAAGCTCCTTCCTAGATGACAGCCCATCATTTGAAATCGTTCCTCCAACTGGAAATATAATGGTTATCTTTTTTTAAATCACAAGGAAGATAATGAAATAAATAATACAATCCACCTGGGGTCTTAGAGCCAATATTACCATTGCTGCCAGCATGGAATAAGCCACGGTAGCAAGATGTTAAAGGCCCCGCCTGGTATTCAGGAGGTCGTGGCTTCGATCCCGACCCTGACGCCTGCTGTATATTTAGAGTTTGTATGTCTCTCTCCCCGTGGTCGTGTAGATTTTTCTCCAGGTCCTCCGGTGTTTCCCTCCACATTTAGAAACACGCGTTTAGAACATTTGGCTACTGTACACTTCCACATGACAAGCCACTTCGTTGAGCTATCATTTGTGATAGCCAGGTCACTTCTGAAAAAGAGCGAAATAGCTCAGTGGGCCTTACCTGGTAAAATAAAATAAAAATATAGAGTAAATTGGCCGAAACCTCGTGATGATCCTGGCTCACAGACGACGATTAGGGTGGCGATGGAGGGGAGCTGCTGGGGCTGCCGCAGTCTCCACTGGAGACCAAGCCCAAGACATGTCATTCCGCCAACCTCGGTCTATGATTACTGTGCGGTAATCCTGTCTCATAAAGTTCAACACAATACCTGCTACGAGATCGCAGCAACAAATAAATTCCCGCCATCCCGGATCGAGACGCCAATTATTTCTCTTCGGCTCAAACCCCGGTTGAACCACAGAACAAGGCGGCAGCCCAAGGAAGGTTAGATGGGGTGTCACGCCGCACCACTCGCGCCGGCTGTGTCTCAGCATACATCCCTCTTGCCAGTAGGCACTACACGTGGATCCGACGGGGTGTGCCATTTGCCGTAGCCTCACCTCGCCTTGCCGACTCTGTGGCAACGACAAAGCCTCCGCGCTATGAAAATACTGGACATCCATGACACAAGAGCTGTGTTTAACGTGGCCCCGGCGACGTGGCTCGTCGTCAGAGGTTACCAGGTGTCCCGGTGAAACGCCAACTGGGGAGTGTTCCCTTGCTCTCGCGGCTGTATCTGGTGGTTAGAAATTGTTCTTCAAGTCAGCGGCGCGGGAACCGAAGCAGTTGTTGTCGTTAAACGCGTGACGAATGATACTCATTCGGCTGTGCCCGTGTGGTGGAGGGTTTTACCCAAACAAATTCGGTCAAATCGCCATCACGTTGCCTAACTCAAAAATCGATCGCGAATAACGACTACGGTTTAATAAATTTATACTGCCGGGTGGACAGAGAGAGGGGTGGCGGGCCACGGGTGGGGATGATATAATAATGAAGGAACCCGTTCTTAAAAGGACCGATCTGGCTTAGTCACATACCGCTCGTGCTGATTTAGAGATGTCTGGGTTGGGTCTCAACGAGGTGGCGACGCCCTGATATCCGCTAGTGGGAGCGTGAGCCCACGGATCCGCACCATTGCCGCGAAGTCTGGAATGAAACAGGCTCATTCCTTGGGTCCCCGGTGTGCATGGCAGCGACACAGCTGGAGGGCTCATCTCTTGTGCTGCTGGGATTTTAGTTGGTAGGAGAAATAAAAAATCTCCCAACCGAAATTGGCTTTGTCCCTTTGACATGCAACTGTCGGCAAACCGAAGTTAATTATACATATTTGATGTTGAAGTCTGTATGGTAACAGGAGTTATACCATTGGCGTGGTTAGTGCGATGCACTGGGTCGAGATGGCCTTGCTGCGCTACAAGTGGTGAGGATGGCAGAAGTAGATGCCCGAGATGCGTCGAGTTGTACGTGTGTATATTTAACTTAATTCGCACAGCACGTAGCCAACCGCGCTAATCGGAGGTGCGGGGAAGGACAATAAACTAATCACAAAAAACAATTATAAAGAAATCCGTTTTCAATCTAGATTATTTAAAAGTGCATAGCTCCAGTGGCTTGGTAATATCGGAAGGAAGAGCGTTCCAGACGGCCGAAGAAGCGCGCCTGAAAGCGCGCAATGCGGTGATCGCCTTTGTTCAGTGGCCAGCCAAAAGCTGCCGCTGCGCGGAATGACAGTTGAACAGCTTCCTGGTTTGTGCATTAAACGCGTTGTGCTTACAGCATTTTCTGACCACGTACGACGTAGCAGTCACTCGTCACTAGAGCCATGCATTTGCTCGAATTAAGTTTTGCAAAACTCTCGTGGAAGAACAAAAATCAATAATTCACGGACAGGCCATGAAATGAGGTGGCACAGCGCCACCCTAAACATTTTCGGACTGTTTTTTTTACTATAAATATTTGTTTTAAAAGAAACTGTAAAATTGACATGTAAAAGTTATAAAAACTTAAACCAAGCGCCGAATTCAAGAAAATGCATATTTTGTTTTGTGCATTTCCAATCAATTCAGAATTGGTGAATGGAGAGGTGAAATGTGGGTAGCCGGTGATCATGACCCGGGGAAGCCCGGTGACCGTAGTGCTCTGAGACAGATTTGTTCGTTCAGCGCGCGATGTACGGCGTTTTTGAAAGCAAATAGACGAGGAGGCGGCTGATCTGCTGTGATTCTACAGCCATTCACAACATTCTACAGCCATTCACAAAATTCCACTGTAAACGCCACAAAATGCTACTCATTTTCAAAGGGGGGGGGGTGCATTTTTGCCGATAAAACATCATCAGCGTGAGGGCCGCCACACCGCCTGCCAAGGGGTGTTTTCACATTTGTGTATTGTCGGGGCCACACTAAAGGCCACCAGGGGCCGCCGGTGAGCCGCGGGCCTTGCAATGAAGAACACTGCTCTAGACTTTTGGGTGGTAGGGTGGAACTGCAGTGCTAGCACTCGTATCTCACAGCAACAACCGCCTGGGGTTGATTCCTCACCCAGACACCTTCCTGTGTAGAGTTTGTATGATCCCCCCCCCCCTTCGGCAAAAGGTGTTCTCCCAGTTGCCTCCCACAGCTAAAATAATATAACCCGGTTATTGGCCAAAGCTGCATATTGCTCCAATTGGATCACACACAGCAGCAGTAACATTGGCCACCTACTCTGAAATCTTGGCAGGGCCCTCCTGAAAAAGAGTGTTGAGACTAGGTGAGACTTTCCTGGGTAAACGAGCGTGACAATATTTAAATGTCAGAATCAGAATCTTTATTTAGACTGCTGGAATCCGATTAGCTGTTAAGCTCTTTTTCCACAGATGTCCAGTATGGGGCGAGTCAGAAAGTTACAGCAAGAACCAGTATGAAAACACGATATAATTGCAAAGTAAAGGCACGCTAAGCAAGTCACTAAATAGAAATTAAAAGAAATCATGTGCAAAAACACATAAATTCCTGCAGTGGGACCACGAGTAACGAACGCACTGCCAGTCGAGGATGGGTGGACACAGTTCTGTGTGTGTGGGATGAGTTTCCCCGCAGTGGCTATCGGCACCGACACGTGACACCGGGGGGTGGGGGGCGATCGATGGGGGCGCGGCTGGAGACGTCGGGCCCCGGGGGTCTACGCGGCCCAGACGCCGCGCGGCGCCCCGTAGGGGAGGGCCCCCCGGGGGGGGCGGGGTCGTCTCCGCAGTGTAGGAGGGGGCGTTGGAGGTCATCGCCGATTCAGGAGGCAATTGTAGAGGTTGTGGGTTTACTCTTCAACACACCGGTATGCTGAACAAGTAACGAATTGCCACGTTTTGTTTACGTGACAAACCTTACAAATTGGCTGTGTCAGGTGGTGGCGGGTTAACGACCCATTTATATCTTCTTGGTTCTTTTTTATTATTTTATTATTTCCATTCTACGTGACTTTACCGAAAGAACCAAGAAGATGAATCCCTGCAGTCACGAAAGCTTTAAATCGAGACCCATTTATATTTACGCTATCTAACCCAAAAACCTCTATTATGGATAATATTGGTCGCAAAAGACTCCTCCTACTACGTATTACACTGGGGGCTTTTTGTTGTTTTTGTTAGTATAAATGAAAACAGCAGTAAAGGTTACTGTATGGAAGTTAATGTAATTCGTGTGAAGTGAATTTGTTCGACATTTCCATAATTAACAACGTTAAAATAATTGCCTGGTGATGCTGCGTTGGCAGTGGTGCACAAAGACAATGAACAGGAACACTGCGACCTTAAAATAATTATACAATAGGCGACATTGTGGGCAATATCCCTTCAACCCATGCACGTGGTATGAAGAAGGGCCATTACCCGAAACGTTACCTATTTTATATATATATTTACGATGAAGGCCACCGTGTTATAGTTATAGTTTATGCACGCGTGTGCGAGTGTGAGTTGTGAGAAGCCTATGCAGGAGGATCGTGAAAGACGCTGCTGGGCAGTTGGAGGCAGTCGCCCTCCAGAAACAACGGAGGGCAGAAAAGCGGCGCTCACAACAACGAGCGGAGCGCCGGGCCACTAAAATTAATGCAAGTTGGCACAGTGGGTGGCACAGTTGGTTCATCTGCCAGTCATCTCAGTCTGTCAACCCATGACACCTGGGTCTGTCCCGTGACCTCGAAGCTATCAGCAAGCCTTCGACACTTTAGTGGCCTTAAAGTGGACCTGGCCTGGCACAGGCACCGTGATAACGTCACTGTCACTAAGTGGTATTGGTTGTAGGCACTGGCGGAGCCAGTAGGGGGGGTGAGGTGGCACGTGCCCCCCCCCCCCCCCCCCCCCAATGATCCGATCGAAATTCATAATTTCGATCGGATCATTGGGGTTTATTAGTAACTAGCGGTAAGTACCCGGCGTTGCCCGGGCGAAAAAGACAGAAACACACATCGACTTACACACACTTTCAATGTACATGAGTTTAGCGGAAGAAGCAAGGAACAGAAATATTATTTGTCCGCACACAAACATTATGATTTTAATATTTGCCAGGTGATTATTTAAAAAATAGGTTTATATCAACGTGATTTGACACAATAACAAATCTATCAACGCAGAACAAGGTATAAATAAATTATGAGTTGTGAGCACACAAACGAAAATATGTGAATATTTGCAAGGTGATTATTAAAATACCAGGTTTGTGTGTACATTACTTGAGCAAAAGAAGCAAGGAATAGTAAAATTAGTTGTCTGCACACAAACATTATAAATGTATACTCTTAGTTTTTTCGGTAAAGTCACGTTGGTAAAATAATAATTATTAAATAAAATAATAAATGAAGATAACTAAATTAAATCACGACGTTTCGGAGGCAACACAAGTCTCCGTCTTCAGATGAGACCGTCACAGCTAATACAGTAAATTTGGCAGTCACGAAAGCTTCAAATCGAGAATTATAAATGTACATTCATTGTGTCTTTCGGTTAAGTCACGTAGATAGAAATAAAATGAAAAGTGTAAAAAATATCACAATACCATACAACAACTGGCATTCGGCACTAAGTGGCGGTGACGTCACCACGACGCTTGTGGCAGGCTATGTGCACCTTGAGGCCATGAAGTGCCGAACGCACGCTGGCAGGAGGTGGCGGGGCAGACCCAGATGCGACAGGTCGACTGAGACGACTGGCTGATGCACCACCTGTGCCCCCTACTGTGCCAACTTGCTGTGCTTTAGCCACCCGGCGCTCCGCCCATTGTTGTGAGCGTCACTCCTCCGCCCTCCGTTGTTGTTGGAGGACGACTGCCTCCAACTGGCCAGTAGCGTCCTTCACGAGCGTCCTCCACAGAGGCCGATCTTTACAGCACTGGTAGCAGTCATCGGCAAGTCCACTCAGCTCCACATCCTCCTGTACCACATCACTCCATCTCTTCTCTAGCCCGTGCCGAGCCCGTTTAGCCCCAACGATTCTTCACACCAACCCCGCACCTTGCTCCAGCCCCCCGTTTATATACGCTCCCCGGCGACTAAACCCCGCCTCTGGCCACGCCCCTCATGGAACCTTTGGGAACGTTCCAGAGGCTTCCCGGGTGGCTCCGCCCCTTCACCTTTGCTCTAGATGTAAACCCTTACCCCAGATAAACAATACCTGCATAGCAAACAACACCCCATATAATACAGCAGATGGCACTCTCATTACAATAGGAAGGTGATATTTGCAAAAATATGTATATTTGAAGGTGAGTTGACACAATAATATAGAAGTAATGCACAAGTTAGAAGCAAAAGAAATGTGTTGTGAGGACACAAACCAAAAAAATAGAATATTTCCAAGGTGATTAATAAAATAACAGTTTTGTACGTACGTGATTGTAGCGTAAGAAGCAAGGATATTGTACTTACCATAGCCGTGGTGAGGCCTAGTCCCGTGCGGAGCTCCTGTCCTGGCCTAGATTGATAATCCGGCAGAGGTGGCACGTTGCCAGGCTGGAAGCTGGGCCGCTACCCCCCCCCACCATCCCCCCGCCCGTGCAACAATAATGCTATCTAAGCACTATATGATTGTTTGGACTATTTATTAAAATGTCTGTAGCTACGTGACGTAACAGAAAGAGGCAAAGAATATGAATTCCTGCAGTGATGAAAGGTGTAAGTAAAGATAAGTAATGTAATAGGAAGGTGACATTTTCAAAAATAGGTGTATTTGAACACACCGTACTATACACACAATACCATACACACCATGGTATACACACAATACCATGCACACAATACCATGCACACAATACCATACATACAGTGTGTATAGTCAGGTGTTTACAGTTTTCTGCGTATGCTATTGGGTGTATGCTGTTGTGTGCATAGCATGGTGTGTATGGTATTGTGCAGTTTTAATGTGGTTTTAGGAAAGGGCGGTCCTGCACAGATGCCATATATTCTGTCCATCTGCTACAGTTGAGGTGTAGGGAATTCCAACAAGACCTACATCTCTGCTTTATTGACCTGGTCAAGGCCTATGATAACATCAGTAGGCCTGGGCTCTGGGTTGTTCTGCGTGGTTTCGGAGTCCCTCACCCTCTGCTCATGATC
The DNA here is from genome assembly GCA_014621495.2 of Entosphenus tridentatus. NCBI lineage: Eukaryota > Metazoa > Chordata > Hyperoartia > Petromyzontiformes > Petromyzontidae > Entosphenus > Entosphenus tridentatus. The sequence continues at coordinate 7,746,906 of CM025656.2, forward strand.
ATTAAGGACCTTCATGATGGTGAGCGGACCCTGGTAAAACTACGTGGCCGGGAGTCGAAGCCATTCCCTGTACACCTTGGGGTGCGACAGGGATGTCCTCTGGCTCCCACATTATTTTAAATCTATTTTAAACGTAGTTCGTGAAGCCTTCGATAGCTGTACCGGAGCAATTTCCATCTGGTACAGATACAATGGGAGGCTGATCGATGCCCAGGTGCGGTCAAGAGATGGCTCCCTATTGCTCAACCATGTTACGTATGCCGATGATCTGGTAATTGCTGCTCACTCAGACGAGGAGTTGGAGGCGCTGCTGCTGAACCTGGAGCTTGCCACTAAGAGGTGGGGACTTACCATCAGCTCCACCAAAACTAAGCACCTGCCTGGGTATTTTGTACCATCGGACACTCCATCCACACAACTCCCAATTGCTAATGGGTGGTTGTGGAGAGAGTGGACAGTTGGCCATACCTGGGTAGTGTGCTCATGACCGGCTTTGGTTTAACAGATGAGGTCTCACTCCGAATCAGTCGAGCGTAACGCTGTGGGGAAGCTTCAGGTCTTCTAGGCCACAGTCATTCCCTCCCTTCTCTATGCTTGCGAAACGTAGACCCCCCTAATGGAACATTACCGCCGGTGAGAAACATTTAGGCTGGCCTGCCTACGACCCATCCTGGGTTTAACCAGGCTGGATTGTGAGGAGCTCACAACTCCTTTAAAGATGTTGACAAAGTCCCATCAGTGAGCTCCTCCGGCAGGCAAGGCTGCGTTGGCTGGCGCATGGAGCCTGCATGCCCAGCCACCGCATGCCTAAACAGCTTTTGTTTGGCCGGACCGTCGGAGCTAAATGGGTGCGGCATGGGCAAGAGAAGAGATTGAGTGATGTAGTACAGGAGGATGTGGAGCTGAGTGGACTTGCCGATGACTGCTACCAGTGCTGTAAAGATCGGCCTCTGTGGAGGAGGCTCGTGAAGGACGCTACTAGCCAGTCATCCTCCAACAACAACGGAGGGAGGAGGAACGATGCTCACAACAACGGGCGGAGTGCCGGGTGGCTAAAGCACAGCAAGTTGGCACAGTAGGGGGCACAGGTGGTGCATCAGCCAGTCGTCTCAGTCAATCAACCTGTCACATCTGGGTCTGCCCCGTCACCTACTGCCAGTGGGCGTTCGACACTTCGTGGCCTCAAGGTGCACATAGCCTGCCACAAGCGTCCTGGTGATGTCACCGCCACTTAGTGCCGAATACCAGTTGTTGTTGTATGATATTGTGATATTTTTTACACTTTTCATTTCTTTTCTATCTACGTGACTTAACCGAAAGACACAATGAATGTACATTTATAATGTTTGTGTGCAGACAACTAATTTTTCGATTCCTTGCTTCTTTTGCTCAACTCATGTACACACAAACCTGGTATTTTAATAATCACCTTGCAAATATTCACGTATTTTATTTGTGTGCTCACAACTCACAATTTATTTATACCTTGCTCTGCGTTGATATATTTGTTATTGTGTCAAATCACGTTGATAGAAACCTATTTTTAAAATAATCACCTCGGAAATATTACAATCATGATTTTTGTGTGTGGACAAATTATATTTCTGTTCCTTGCTTCTTCTGCTAAACTCATGTACATTGAAAGTGTGTGTAAGTCGATGTGTGTGTCTGTCTTTTTCGCCCGGGCAACGCCGGGTACTTACCGCTAGTTCATATATATATAAGACTAGCGGGAAGTACCCGGCATTGCCCGGGAAAAAAAGATAGACACACACATCGACCTACACACACAGACATCGACCCACACACACAAAGACATCGACTTACACACACACATATGGGCTCACACACGCAGACATCGATTTTGATACACACACATGGAGTTATATACACAAATCAATGTACACACATACAGCGACTCACACATACACATACGTAGACTCTCACACACACATCGACTTAAGCACACATATGGACTTCCACACACACATATCGACTAAGAGACACACACATGGACTTACACACACACATTGACCCATGCACACACATCGACTAACACACACACACATGGACTCACACACACCGACTTGGACTTTAAATACGCACACATGGAGTTACACACACACATCGACTCACACACACATTGACTTACACACACACATATGGACTAACACACACATATGGAATCACACACACATACACATCGACGTACACACACACATCAACTAACACACACAGCGACTGATACACACATGGACTGACACGCACAGACATCTGGCATTGCCCGGGCAAAAAATACACAGCCACACATCGACTAACACACACATGGACCTAAATGCACACACATATGGACTCAAACACACACACACATCGACTCACACATACACTTACACAGCAATCCCCAATGATGCCACAGCTAGAGCAATTTTCTCTCTCTGGCGAGCCTTAGCGAGGAGCAGTTTGAAAACAAAGGTCTACCCAGTACTGGCAGGTGCATTAAGGAAAAAGAAGACTCGATTTGTAGTCTCAATGTCTTCCAAGATTTTTGTGTAGGCTTGTATTTGTGCATCCATCAGCTTTGGTTAATTTTCCTAAATTAATTTAAGAAGCTGTAAAGCCTAATAACATATTTCACGTAGGATTTCTTGAGCAAGGGCATGAAGGTTGTCCCTGTAGGGTGTTGGTAGTTACATAGACGTGAGGTATTTTACAGCAATGGAGTGCAGTTTGTCCTGAAGGAGGATGAGGGCCTGTTTGAAGATGACATCAGAAAAGTTGACGTCGAGGTTTGTATCTTGTCATTAAGCTCAGTGGAGGATGTCCTCACTCATGCTATCTTTGTATTTTTGCCAAAGTCCCATGGGGTTAGATGGGCTGCAAACTTGAAGATGTATGCAGAAGAGCAATGCCAGTTGGAAAGGGGACTGACCAACAGAAGTTTCTGTCATAGCTTTATGAAGATGGTGATTATGTGCAAGAATTGCAAGCTTCCCTGTATGTTTGACAGACAACTCGTTCCACTGTGTATAGGTCTTGGAAAGATCTGTGCCCTTTGGCAACATGGAGAAGCATTGGGAGAAAGTAGCACTGCTGATTGTTGGAATGAACTGTGTAGACTCATCCTAAGGCATCAGATTCACCGTCTGCAGCACGTCGCTTCCATTTTTTTTAGTAGTCCATGTATAGTAGGAGGGAACTTAATGGTTGAGTAGGTTGGCAGCAAATGGGTCACTTGGGCACAAAACAAAGAACACCAGGGCCTGTTGTTGGGCATTTCCTTTGGTGACGTAGATGCGTTGACCATTTTGTAGGTGAAGTGCCAAATGGACGACTGTGGAGGAACGGCCATGGATGGGGAAACCAAGAATTCTGCAAATGGCCTCATCGTTGCTGATGTATTTTCCTTGGAAAAAAAATTGAGCTCATGCACACTTTGCCCCTCTGTTTTGTAAGGCAAAGACAGCCATGTCAGAGCCTTTGTTGATGTATTGGCAAACATATTTGATGGCTTTTTTTAGAATAGCAGAATTAAACACATTAAAGTGCTCCTGGAAGAGCTTGCACAGAAGAGGGCAGTAGGGAACGATCCAGCAGTTGTGAACCTTAATTAGCGAGATAGTGGCAGGTCTAAGCGTTGTTTGAAATCCACCATGCTCAGTATTTCTGTGACGATATAGAGGATAGCCATCATGGGCCAACCGAGTGTCTTTCAAGTAGTTCCGTGGATACCTCTTGGTACACCTGTGGTCTTGCATACATGGTGCATTTGCATAGAACTGGCCACATGGGCCATGGACCATTTTGTTGCAGACCACATAGAAAAAAGGGCAGGGTCTTGATGGGGGTAAGGTAGCTCAGCACTGATAAATGTGTCAATGTGACTTGCATTAATTGTTTCTCTCATCCATAGCGAAATGTGAGCATGAGGAAGACGACGTTTTTGCCACCCAATGGTGTGCAAGTTACTGCTTGTCTATCCAAAGATGACGCCTTCGGTGGTCGTAATAAGCATCATGAGGTCATAAACTTTGAGTTTTAAGACCCTCGCTAAGATGTCATGTCTGTCTGATGGCTTTTGGTTTGGATAAAGGTGAACCTGGATCTCCGCCACATATATAACCTTGTCGTAACAGCTCTCTCGCTGGTTCAGCAGTTCCAATGCTGGATTAATTTTTCCACCTGAGGACGACCGCTTGTGTTGCGATTGAAACGTCGTGATATATTATTTTTTGTTTGATTTTATTTGTCTACCTACGTGACTTTACCGAAAGAACCTCCCTGCATGCTCCCTGCTTTGGTGGAAAGTAAAGGTGTGGTATGACAAAATTTAAATGGGTGATGTTCCCACGAATGTAACAAAACGATAGACAAAATGCAATGGGCTGTAGCTAAGAAATCCAAACGTATTTAGTAGTATAATATATTAATCAGCATCGCAGTACTATAGCGTGAAGTAAGCAATCGAAACAATAGAAATGCATTGAAGAAATAATCTGAAATAATTCTACATTAAAGAGCAGCAGTATGCACAGGTAAGTTGAGAAGCAGGCTACAGTCTAGATTATTGATTGTCAGTTCGCCGACTCAATGACATAAGCATTGCTGCAGTCGACATAAAAAGCTGGCAATACGGTCAGCAGCTGAAAAATCAGGATAAAGTCGACATGAAAGGCTGGCAGTACACTGAGTGAGATAAAGAAGCAGGCAACAGATTATAGACTGGCATACACTCATAATGGGCAAAATAAAAAATTATCAGTGTAGATAATAGAGTGCCAGTGCACTGACGTTAATTAATGAGCAGGCAGCAGGCAACAGCACAGACTGGCAATACACCGATACAACGTCATAAAAACACACCTACAAAAGGAAATATTTAGCAACCTCATAATGAAATATTAGATTTCTGCACACAAACATTATTATTGTAATATCTGCCAACTTATTTGTTTCATAATAGTAAACAATGAACCTGAGTTCTTCGCGAAAAATTCAATAAAATTGCACTTTATATTGCCGTGGTGAGGCCTAGTCCCGTAGAGAGCCCGCGGCCTCGCCTAGATTGCCCAGCCGGAGGAGGTAACACATTGCCAGGCTGGGGGCTGGGCCACTACCCCCGGAAACTATCCCACCACCCGCGCTACAGTAATACTATCTAGGCGCTATAATATTAGTATCTACTGACCCTATAGTAGTAATTGCACACATTGGGGGGGGGGGGAGAGGACGTGAATTTACCTCAGCGTTGTATGTATTTTTTTTGCATTTTCAATGCGAATGAGAAATCCCCCCACCCTCCACCGATGACGCGCGTGCGTTGCCAGGGGCAACCCCCGTGTAACTTGAGCAGGGCGGTGAAATAATTAAATAAATAACTATCGCACTAAATTGCTAATTTAACTACTTTAAAGTTTACGGATGGGAAAACGGAATAGCCTATGCCCACCGCGGGGCTTAGGACGTGCTGCCTGGCACATTTCTTTTCGATATAAACCACACGGTTCGCGAGCCAAATCCTTCACAAGTTGCGTGTACACAGACAGATGGACGGACACAGAACAGGTCCCTGTGGGGTGGGCTGGTAGGAACGAACAAATGAATGGGGGGGGGGGGTGTATTTAATGTAAAAGCTTAAAATTTAAATGTGTCTATTTAAAAACATGAGGGAATGTAACATTGTTAAACATTAACTCCCTTTCACACACGCGGGGGTACAATACGAAGGGAGAGTTAGAGGCCTAGTTCTAGGCTTTAGGCCTAGCTGTAGGCTTTAGGCCGCTGTGAGTTAATTTTTAATTTAAATGTTTTAATTAATGTAAAAGCTTAAAATTTAAATGTTTCTATTTAAAAACATGAGGGAATGTAACATTGTTAAACATTAATTCCCTTTCACACACGCGGGGGTACGATACGAAGGGAGAGTTAGAGGCCTAGTTCTAGGCTTTAGGCCTAGCTGTAGGCTTTAGGCCGCTGTGAGTTAATTTTTAATTTAAATGTTTTAATTATTTATGTAAAAGCTTTAAATTTATTAAAAACATCAGGGAATGTAACATTGTTAAACATTAACTCCCTTGCACACACGCGGGGGTACGATACGAAGGGAGAGTTTGAGGCGTTGTTCGAGGCTTTAGGCCTAGCTGTAGGCTTTAGGCCGCTGCGAGTTAATTTTTAATTTAAAAGTTTTAATTAAAAGCTATCGCAGGGAATTATAAGGGAAAGCGTCACTGAGTCTAAAGGTTTTTGTAGGGTCATGCCAAGTGTTTACAGTAGGGGGCGATGTTGGTACACGGACGGACGGACGGACGGACAATATAATCTATTGTAGGCTGGTTCACTTCGTTCCTACCAGTACAAAAATGACTCTTATAGGTAAGACTAGCGGAAGTACCCGGCGTTGCCCGGGTGAAAAATATATTTCTTTAAAACCTTACATATATATACACAGATACTAAGGTATTGTCAAAGGCCGGTGGACCGTTTGTACATTTCTCCACCAACAAATATATGAGGCTTGCACAAGTTCAAAAAGTTGTAGAAAGTGTGGGATAAATAGTTGATGTAAAAGGTTTCCGAAAATTGTAGACCCCCCCTCCCTCAAAAAATATCTTTACCCCTCGTAGGTATATATACCTACACACCTTACATACAACAGAGGAAGTAGTATCTACTGACTGTACCGTAGTATCTACTGAGCCAGTAGTAGCTACTGACTGTGTAGTAGTATTTAGTGACTGTAGTAACTACTGACCATAGTAGTATTTACTGGGCCTACAGTAGTATCTACCGACTATATAGTAGTAACGACTAACTGTATAGTATCTGCTGACTCTATAGTAGTATTCACTGACTATAGTAGCTACTCACCGTGGTAGTATGTACTGACTGTATAGTAGTATATAATGACTGTAGCAGTATTGACTGACTGTAGTGGTATATACTGATTGTTTTAGTATCTACTAACTCTATATAGCAGTGTCTACTATCACTACAGCAGTGTATACCGACTGAGGTGGTACCTGCTATCACTACAGCAGTGCATACTGACTGGTGGTACCTGCTATGATTACAGCAGTGCATAGTGACTGCTGGTACCTGCTATGAATACAGCAGTGCATATTGTGGTGGTACCTGCTATGATTACAGCAGTGCATATTGTGGTGGTACCTGCTATGATTACAGCAGTGCATACTGCTGTGGTGATACCTGCTATGATTACAGCAGTGCATACTGACTGTGGTAGTAGCTTCTATGATTACAGCAGTGCATACTGACTGTGGTGGTAAATGATATGATTGCAGCAGTGCATACTGCTGTGGTGGTACATACTATGATTACAGCAGTGTATACTGACTGTGGAGGTACCTGCTATGATAACAGCAGTGCATACTGACTGTGGTGGTACCAGCTATGATTACAGCAGTGTATACTGCTGTGGTGGTACCTGCTATGATTACAGCAGTGCATATTGTGGTGGTATCTGCTATGAGAGGAGTACATATTGTGGTGGTGGTACCTGCTATGACGACAGCAGTACATACTGTGGTGGAACCTACTATGATGACAGCAGTGCATATTGTGGTGGTACCTGCTTTGATGAGAGCAATAAAAACTGTGGTGGGGGTACCTGCTATGATTACAGCAGTGCATATTGACTGTACTCACCACTCACCCTCACCACTCACAACTCACCCTCACCACTCATCCTCACTACTCACCCTCACAACTCACCCTCACAACTCACCACTCACCAATCTTCCTCACCATTCACCCTCACTACTCACCCTCACCATTCAGCCTCACCACTCACCACTCACCCTCACCACTCACCCTAAGCACTTACCACTCACCCTCACCACTCATCCTCACTACTCACCAATCACTACTCACCACTCACCCTCACCACTCATCCTCACCACTCTCCCTCACCACTCACCCTCACCACTCACCCTCAGCACTCCCCACTCTCCCTCACCACTCACCACTCACTCTCACCATTTACCCTCACCATTCAGCCTCACCACTCACCCTCACCACTCACC
>CM025656.2:7769266-7801982 GCA_014621495.2 Entosphenus tridentatus
TTTACACACACGCCAACACACACACAAACACGCCTTTACACACACGCGCGTTTACACACACGACAACACATACACACGCGCCTTCACAACAACACGCGCCTTTACACAGACACACGCGCGCCTTTACACACAGGCACACACACGCACCTTCACACACAGATACACACATCAGAGACACGTGTTCACACAGCCGCACGCGCAAGCACACGAAGCGTTTCAATCCACGAGCACTGCCCCGCACTCACTTGCAAGCGCCAGCCCCACCACACCCTGCCGCGTCCCATTCGCAGCCTCTGCAGTGGCCCCAACGCGAGCGAGCGCCTGCAGGGGCAGGGAGAGAGAGAGACGAGAGAGCCGAGGCCGATATCAACCCAGGCGCGGTTGTCCAATTGACGGCAAGCGGCCTGAACGTCGCATCGGAGTCACTCCGCTCCACTCCGGGGGGACACAGTGAGAGTCCGCGTGGGTCACCCGCCGCATTGCTGCCACACGAGCTGCAAAGTGCGTAGCGACCACTAGGCACCGTGGTGGGAGGGGGGGGTTAAGAGTATCTGAACCATGGATGACTAAAATTCTACTAATGAGTCCTTTCCGGCAAATCGCCTGATTGCAGCTGGCTGTCATCACCAGCGACACGTCACGGTACTCGAATTGTAAATGTTGCGGTGGTATTCCTCTCCAACACACCGGTCAGTGCTGAACTCGTAACTTATTGTCACGTTTTGTTTTACGTGATAAACTTTACTGATTGACTGTGTCGGGTGGTGGCGGGGTTCACGACACATTTGTATTTACGCGATCTAAACAAACGAACAAAACAGCTTTGTTATGGATGATGAGTCCTAATGAAGACAAAACCCGGTCTCCACAGTTGTCCGATTCACCGCTGCTTATTGGGACGGCCACATTCTCTCCGAACCCGTGTCTGTGGTCTCAACGACCTGGCCACACTTTCAGTTCTTTTGAGTTGGTGGTCTGGATAAGGCTGAGTGAGGAGCCCTTGTACATGTAGGACTCGTACTCGGGTTGTCTTTCTGTTCTCTTTATTTTCCGCTTAAGAGTCGACCTCCGCAGCGCAACCACTCTGCGTCTCTCCGTGGCCTCACTCCATGTCTCTCTCTGCAGCGCCACCGCTCCGCGTCTCTCCGTGCCCTCACTCCGCTCCGCGTCGCTCCGCGTCTCTCTCTCGCCGCGCCGCGTCTCCTCCGTGTCTCTCTCTTTCTCTCGCTAGGTCTGTCGACTCCACTGCTACTTTACTCTCCACCCTTCAGATGCATGGCTACCCCTGTTTGCACACTGCGTTCTCGCTACTACCGTCTCTGTATACTCTACCCCATCTGTCGCCGCTAACCCACTCTCTCTCTGCTCTATTACCGTTACCGCCTGCCCTGCGATTCCCCGGGCACCGTCGCTGCAGCTCCATCCAAGACGCTGACCAAGACAAGACTCCCTTCTCTCCGTCGCGCTGTGGCTTATATCCCCACACCAATTAATACCCATTATCTCAACCCCCCGCTTATCACTCGCCCCCTGGCCCCCGGTCTCACGTGACCTTGTTTTTGCCGCCAGAGCGACGCCAGCTAATAACCAATTACCCTCTTAGCCAATCGCTGGCCTGTGTCCCCCCCGCTACCCCGAACACCTGTCTCAACACTTAACGACCCTCTCACCTAATGCCACAACAACAACCGTGTCCTCATATACACCCCACTGTACTCTGCTCGCTTGCATAGCAACAGTGGAAGAAAATGCGTGGTGCGCTATAACTCAAGTCCTGCATACATGCAAACGCTGTGCTCCTGTGTTGTTAAATCGCGTTGAAGCGACGCCAACATCGCAAGCTGTGGATTATCTGCAGACTGCATCGCTCATCAGCCAAGGTCATGGGGAGAGTCGACAAGCCAGGCAACTGCTGTTGTTTTTGTTATTGTTGTTGTTGTAAACACAGTGGTAATTAACTATGGGACATTTTTGCCAATATCAAAACATTCTAAATAAATAAAACAAAAGGTTTTACCCTTTCTGGCGAAAAAACAGGAGGCGTTAACATGTTCAAACACTAAATAGATATATTTTGCAAGCCATCACGTATGCATTAACCACACGGACTTGTGGCAAACCATGCAAACATTTCCATGCAAATGAAAGGGAAAAATATATCCTTATTTTTCATTACAGTGGTAATTACTGACCGTGTTATCAATAATTCCCAGCAAGTGTTCACGTTCAAACATATTAACATTTTTATTTATGCAAACCAAGATTCACTTACGGTTTGGCCACACGTGGCATTGCAACAAAATATAACAACTTTAATGACCGTCCAACTTACACTTACAGGGGGGATTGTTTTGAGTGTTTCCATCGGGGAAATGTGTAAAAAAAAGAATCTCTTCGTGAAGATAGTCAAGGTGATTGAGTTCAACCAGGCAGAGGGCTCAGACCAGACGGAGTCTCATTCGCAAACCTGGACGTGAGTCGTCGAAATGACAAACTTACGTTTTGAGCTGCTGGTCATCATTGCTTGCCACAAATGAACCACAATACGTCGCTTATCTCGTCGTGGAGCATAACGCGAGTACAAACAATTAAGTGAATATAAATCGGTGCAAAAGTAACCACGTAACAGAAGCGATAAAAAGCGGTGCTCACACACACACACACGACTCGATATAAATTAGAGAGACGTTTCCTCTTCTGTACAAAGGGTTGTCTCAGACCAATGACCATGAACAGGCGAGGACACGAGTGAAGCTAGCACCGCACAGAAGATTGTCAGGTGGTATTTTTTTTATGATTATTAAGGATGGAAGAACAAATCTCATTTCTGAAAGAACTTACGGGAACAGATATACGGACGTGGCTGCGGCGTGCGAGCCGGGCCCATCGGCAGCCGCGGGGTCTGCGGTGACCGCAGCTCATTTCTGAAGGCAACCATCCCGAACCGAGCTAATTTGCGGTAATGGACTACCCCAGTAGCTGGGCGTTCGTCTGTCAGGGAGAACATATGGGCCGTGCGGCGAGAGAGCGCAGGCACACAGCTCGGGACGTCCCAGCCTGCAGTCCTGCTGTGCGACACACTCGCTGCGCATCATAGACAGGGCCACTGGTGCGTGTGTGTGTGGCAAGGGGACGGATGCATTCCGCGTTGCTGTCGTGACGGGCACTGCAAAGTCCGATCGTGTCCATACAGTGCTGGCTGAGCTGCATTGGTTGCCGAACGAATGCAATGTTAGGTCGCACTCATTGCACACAAAGTGTTTGCCACAAATGAACCACAATACCTTGCTGATCTCGTCAAGGAGCATACACCATCACGAATACTCTCGTCATCCTCGCAGCAGCAGCGGCTTTTGGCTAACAATCGAAGAAAGACGGTCACCGCATCGTGCGATTTTAGATTCACTTCTGACACCGTCTGGAACGCTCTTCCTTCCAATATTAGGAAACCACTGGAGCAATGCACTTTTAAATCATCCAGATTGAAACCCCATTTCTTTAGAACAGTTTTTTTGTGTTTAGTTTGTTTTCCTTCCTACCGCATCTCCGATTACCACGGTTGTGTGCGTACGGTGCAAAAGAAGGTCAACGAGTACAGGATACACAATGGGGGCCACCACACTCAGACCGCCACCTCGCTGCTGGGGGTCCTCGCCCCCACGGGGTCGAGGGCGCCTCCACGGGGGCAGGGGAGAGTACATGGAGGAGGTGGGGCTCCGCATCTCCAGCCAAGGGCGCCTCAAGGAGCAAGCGAGCAGCTTGGACACTTGCCCAGAAATTCGATTTGGTCGCTCTGCGGAGAGACCGTGGCCCCATCCAGGCCCGGACCGGCCATTGGGGCAGCAGTCTGTAGGGCAAAATACCCGGTGGGGTCGGTCCGCTCATTGTTGCCAAGTTCACCCGACGACCCCTTAATCTCCCCCTCATAACCGCCAGCGTTAGTTTTCCCTCTTCATAATCTCATGATATGGCTTTCACTCATTCCCCAATCAATCAATCCATGCATCATCATTGACTGTCATCAATTTCGCTTTCACCGAATTCCCGCATCATCACAGATTCGCCCCCATTGCTTCCTCTCATCTATTTAATTCACCTCATCTCCACCCATTACATCCACACGTTGTACCATTCTTAATTCTATGTAAATATAAATTCCATTAAGATAAGATGTGGAGAAATTGCAAATGTGATCAGAATTTTAAAAAACACAAGTCTAATTAAAATATGCATTACACCTGGTGTGTACGCTTACACTCTCAGGTATCAATAAGTCCCCATCGATATTCCGCAGCCCCCAAAGATTCATCCTCACCCCCCTCCCCACCCAATTTGTTTTTTTTTGGACCCAGCCCCAAAATGGGCCTCAATGGGATCTACGCAGCAATGTAGGCCGCGGTCTGTTTAAATAAACAAAAACTGCCTAGGGCCGCTTTTTAGTCTCAGTCCGCCACTGGCCCCAGCCGTGGAAATGTGGAATGACAAACACTGGCTGAGTGCCGCGATAATCCAGAGTTCGCATTGCGCATCACAGATATGTGAACCTGTGTATGTGCGTTCATTTGCATTTCCTCACACGGATGTTGTAAATCCACGAACGAAGGCGTCTCACCGTGAGTGAGTGCCAAGTACAGGAGTGAAGTTATTAAAACAAATACAGTCGTAAAGAGTTTAACTGCACATGTTGGTGTAGAAATGCTCGTGCGAGCGTGCCACTTGCACGAGCATTGAGCCCGCACCACTGCTTCTAACTACGCGAGAGCAATGTGCAGTCCAGAAGGTGTGTCGGCAAGCGTATTGGTACCACTCTGTTTGAGCACCTCCAAAGCCTCGGGCACAATGTCTCGACCAAGCTGCTCGCTATCACCAGCGACAATGGCTCTGATGCGTTCAGTGCTGTCAAGACGTTGTTCGCCCTGGTCAATGCGGACGCCAGATATGACAAGTTGCGGGCTTGCCACCATATTCGCTGCGTAGATAATTCGGTCCAGATCGGCGTCGTCCAAGTTCTCAAACTATTCAAGTCGACCAACGCCGAACTGCGCATGGCGCCCATCAATATCAGGTGCAGCAAGGTCATCCGGCAGTCGTACCGCCGCGAAGCCAAGATCGCCAAGCTCGCCAGCAAGGAGCCGACGCATCAGGACTCGCCAACCAGGTGGAATTCGACGTTTGACATGGGCGACGACACCATCAAAAAGCGTGTCCCATTGGACATTATCATGGCGCGCTTCCAGGATGTGACTGGCGTGGGCAAACATCGAGGGCGTTACAGCATTTCTGTGAATGCCACGCCAGGTCATGACCTCGTTGGCGGCGGACCGCAAGTCGACATTGGATCTCGTGCCGGTGATGATGGAGCACCTGATCCGTCATTGCGATCGCGGTGAAGCTGCTCTTAGAGCGATTGATGAGTCCTTGACCACGACGGGGATGAAGGCCGAGCTGGTGCAGTACCGCGACTTCCTGGTTCAGGTACCCGCCATTGTGTCATCCTACTTGAATCCACAGCTGCCGAAAACGACAGACCAAGACGAGCTGGCTACACTGAAGGCCACAATCCGCTGCAGCATCGCTACTCGGATGTGCTTGCGATCCCGCCGACGGCAGTCGCTGCCCATATGGAGGCGATGAAGTTGATCGTTTTCTGAGCATGGCCGTCACGACTGCCAGCGCCTTCATTGATGTAATGCAGTGGGTGGTCTCTCCGCAAAGAGCTGCTCCCTGCCCACTACAAGATGGCCTGTGACTACTTTGGAGCGCCAGCGACATCAACTCCCTGCGAACGCGTGAATAGCGGAGCCGGGCGGGAGTTTACATGCGTTCGCCAGTCGCTGTCGTCGATGCACTTCATCCAGTCCATGTGCTTGCGATCGTGGATTGTGGCCGGCTGCCTGAAGGTCCCATTTAAGGCCGGAGCGGCGCAGGATTCTATTGCCCATCGTTCATCCGAAGACGACGGCAATGACGAACTTGATCAGATTGTTGATGAGATCGTCATCGACCAAGACGACTGGGACGAGGAGGTTATGGAGAACGGTCCTGGCCTTTCAGCGAGGTGCCAACGCTCATGGCTGCAGTGGAACTCCTTCACAATCATGGCGCGCCATTTGTCAGTGGAAAAAGAAAAAAACAGCAGCTCACGTGGTGTCCAAATGCTGTACGAGATGATAGGGGGGCAGAGGAGACTCGCGAAGGGCAATGCCACCGCCTCCTGCTGCCCAAGATGCAGCCCCATGGTGGCGCATTGCCAACCCGCTCGGGCACCGCCATCTCCAGCGCCATGCAGGACCATCCCTGAGATGAGGGGCGCTGTGATCGAGCGATACAATCGTACACCCGACAAGATCACCGATCAGAGATGTGCCCCCCCCCCCCCCAATACATTTAAGAAAGTGGGCGTAGCTTTGGTTGAATGGGCGTGTCTTTGTCCATATATGATCATTGTGGATCGTGAATCGAGATTAGTTTTGTATCGATTCAGCTTAGTCGGTCCAAAATAAACAAACATAAAAAATACTGGGTTAATCCTAATTTGTGGGTTACTCGCTATGTAGATCCGTTGTCTTTCCCCTTACACATTTAGAAACATGAGTGGGTTGCGTACAGACGCTCAATGGCACCTCGACGCCCACGGGAAGGGAGTTTCACAGTATCGGTGCGGTGATCCACCAACCCTTGTCGCTGCCACCTTCCACAGCGCTGGATGACAAAGAGCCACGTGTAGCAGCAGGGCCGCTACCGTGAAGCCGCACGGTCCCAAAACTCCTTCAGGTGGGTCCAGAATTGGAATGTTTGGCCAACAATTACGCTGCACGTTTTGTTTGAGCGGAGTGAGAGGAGGAAACTGGAGAACCTGGAGCAGCCGCCACTACTACGGAGCAGTAGTGGCTGCATTTTGCGAAGACTGAGCGCCCCTACAGCGTTACATGTTTGAGACCGTGAGCGTAATGACGATGTGATTAGGCAGGAGGCGCTGCGTTATATTTAGCCTGGGTGCGACTGTGCGAGACAAATCAAATATTTGGGGCCCCACCTGACCGATTGCCGCACCCCCTGAGTTGATAACGTCGTTACTACACCACTGACCCAGAGAAAACCCATGCAGAACATAGGGAGAACACACAACCCCCACGCAGATAGGCGCCCAAAGTCAGTAATCGAACCCAGGTCCTCCTTGACGCGAGGCGCAAGTGTTAACCACTGCACCGCCGTCCATTGTGCATCAGCTGATGAGGCCGGCGACTCGTTGCTGCATGGTAGAGGCAACATCGGTCATAAACATCTCGCGAGTCCGCTCGCACCAAAAGGACAAAATCATCAGAACGCAATTATAAGGAAGGGGAAAAAAACTGGGATGATATTTTCTGCCATTTAAGCACGGTAACTGATTGCAGTTTAATGGGCATTAATTTTACGGACGTATGAAGGGCTATATTGGTTTGGTAATAGCGCATGCAAGCGACTTCGCGGTGCCTTTGACTCGGTCGTAATGCGATTCGTATATATTCATGTCTCAGCTGTAAACCAAAAACAAAAATCACATTTGGCATTTCGCTTAGATATTTTGTCACAGCACGAGGCGTTTGTTGTTGATGGTTTCGCACGGGGCGTGCGCTCGGCGAATCACTCAGAGCCGTTTCACACCAACAAGGCCATAATTAAATATACATAAAAATACCGAAAACAATCATAAAAGTCGGGTTTAATCACCAGAACTGTGTGTTTATATAAAGTATATTCGTTATTTTCACGAATTATTATTCAAATGATCTGTAATCCGTTTTTAATCCACTGCTGGATGAAGGCCTCCCCACTCTCGAATTTGTCCGTGTTTGGCCATACTTCACCATTATTGTCAATGTGGGTTAGTGAGGAGTGGGGTTAGGGTTCAGATATTCCACTGGCCACTGAGAGCAGCCACGCTTCGGAATCGAACTTACTGGGCATCTGTGGGAAACATAAGAGCTTCATAGCTCGTCGAATTTCTTCATGATAAATAATTATAATTCTGAACTCTGGTTACGAGGCGTACATCGGAGTGCGCCATTCGCCGCGCCACCACTCCCACCTCCACATGCCACCACGTCCCGTGTACGTTCACACGCTCCGTGTGGGAGAATACCGGGACAAATGGGATGTTCCATGAAAGGCAACCACGAGTAGATTTAGCTGGCGTACAGAACAACGGTTTCTGGCAAAGTCTCGCAACAGCAAGTCCCGCGGTTTCTTCCCTGTAACGGTTCGCACTACGGGTCACAATGGGGTCTCGTTCGAGAGCCGTCACCGAGATCAAAGAGGATGGAAGCGCTCGTGCGCTCTTCCAGCTTCTCGATTCGTAAGCGGGTGGTCGTCGTTGCTCCAACTCGACCTAAACTACACGGGGGATGCTGGTGCGATAGTCCCCAAAACGCGTATTGCACCAGACCTTCCCACGCAGCCGCACTGCAGTCAGTTCTAGCGAACCTAGCCGTCTTGCCCCGAGCAGATGCTGCCAACCACTGTGAGGCCCCGTAGTATCTTTCTAGGGCAGGCTGCGAGCTCTATGTTTGCACTCACCCTTGAGTGCGTCTGTCCGAGCCTCTCGCTTGGGTCTCTCCATACTCCAAGACCCATAGAGAGGGCCCCCAATGACATGATGCTAAGAGGCAAAGTGTGCAGCTACAGCCAATGGAGTGTCTGGACCACTTTCCTCCTCCTAGAGATGGATTGTTCCCGGCATTCACTCCCCCTACAGTCCAGGGGTCGGCAACCTGCAGCTCCGGAGCCGCATGTGGCTCTTCAAAGACTGGCTTCGTGACGTTACTTATTACGAGACCACCATCTCATATTCACCACACAGTGCATTGCGGTTCTTGAAATATTGAGTTGGTTTACTGAATTCCAAAGAAATGTCTCTTCTTGTTATTTTGGATTGCCGACCCCCATGCCCTGCGCCCAACGGTCTCCTGGCGATTTCATCAAACCCATCCGTTCCCACACTGCCCCAGCTCAGAGTCCCACTCAGCCCATTAAAAAGAAAGACCAAAGCAAGCTAAGTGACCCTTGGTTATCTCTCACCCACCTATTAACGCCTCCATGACACGCAGTCTTTGCTTGGACACTACAACTACATTTATGCAACAAGCTCCATCACATCGGATGCGAGATTGAGCTAATATATATTATGTATTTTAATGACCTGGCCTGAGATTTGAATAATTAATTATCATTTACGTGTCTCAACCCACAAGGCTATTGGCCCACGTGGTCCATCGCGGTGCATCAGGGCTCCTTATGTTTGCTTTCTAACGCCTTTGCAACCATTGGATCTGTGAGTTCCAGCGAGACCCTAAGGTGGAGTCCGAGGCTTCTCCCCACTCGAGGCCACCAACGCAGGCACCCCGTGACCCCGTGATCCGGTGCTCACTGCTCTGGCTTCATCTTTACTAAGAACTCGGAAGGCTGAGGAACGGTGAGAAGAATAAAAAAAACGTTTTTATTTCAACAGGTAAGGCCCACTCAGCTATGTAGTTCTTTTTCAGAAGCAGCCTGGCCACAAATGATAGCTCAACGAAGTGACGTATCATCAAGTGGAAATATATAGCAGCCAAATACTCAAAACACATGTTGATTCTAAATGTGGATGGAAAAACTGGAGGACCCGGAGTAAAATCCATACGATCACAGGGAGAGAGACACAAAATCCGAATATTCAGGCATCAGGGTCGGGATCTAACCCACGACTGCCTCCATACCAGGCGAAGAAGATAACATCTCGCCATCGTGACACCAAGGTTCACCAAGGTTAATGGATGATAATCGTCACTGGTGTTTGCCGTGAGCGGAAATCGAACTGGGGTCACTCGGTTCGCAGCGCGTTAGTCACTACACTACCGCTTCCCACCTGTAAATTACACCATCGGGATCACACACAGCATCAGTAACATCGTCTCCTATGGTGAACACTTGGCACGACCACGACCCTCCTGAAAATGAATCGTGACAGTCAGTGAGGCCCGACTGGATAACCAATAGTAACGATATTATTACAGTTGTTACAGATGTAATGGTTCGATAGAGGCGCTTACACTCGTGTGGAGGCAACACTATTTATTTAACGCAACTGCAACACAATTGCAACACACTCTACACATAAGGTGGCGACCACCGTCCTTCTCTCACTAACACTCGGGTACTACTTGGCGTGGCCAAGCCAGGAGGGCTTCTGCTTGGCCACGATGACTGGAGGCTTGTCTCTTCAGAGTCTTCATACGACGGCTTCATCCCAGACGCTCAACTGAGCGCTGTGTAACTGGTCAACAACGCTCAGGGACACTGAACAACATCGCTCAGGGACACTGAACAACATCGCTCAGGGACACTCAACAACATCGCTCAGGGGCACTTGACAAACCATCCAACCCGATTGAGCACGGTTGGCTACATACGGTGCAACATATTGCATACATACAACCCTCTGGATCCAAGTTCGCCAGCATTGGTTCAAGTGTAGTGAGTCCAACTGAGTCGCAGACGTTATCCTTTAGAGGTAACACATTTATTATAGCAACATGTAATACACAAAGGGGTAACTGCCCCTTTACCAGATACAGCCTAGGGTGGTGACCACCCAGCTAACTACACTATACGGAGGAGTTACAGCTACGAAGGGTCGGACCCTCACTCGGGTCCCGGCCATGTGTTGGTTGATGCCTTGTACAGCTTCCAGCTTGTAGGACGTGGAGCTTCCATCTTGGAGAACGAAGCGACCCCAGTCCCTCTCAGGGACCCACCTTATATGCTCCCGGGTCAGGGCTGGCTCTGCCCAGGCCCCGCCCGCTTTCTCGAGCGTTCAAGCTCCTTCTCAATCCCTCTCAAGAGCTCTCCCCAGACACGTCATCACCCCCTAGCCCCCCCACATGGGGCCCTCTCTGTGGACACTCCAGGTCACGTGTCTACAGGGTCAACTCAAGTGCCATGGCCCAGGGCAACCGAGTCCCTGGGCTGACACTCTCACGCTCCCCCTGGTGGGAGCCCGCACTACACGCTATGCGCGGTGCCCGCGCTATCCCAGCGCTCACCAAGCCCCGTTAGGGCTGGTACTACACCCATCTACAGGGTGTACGCGATGACGGTGCATCACACGCCGTGCTATAGTAAAGCCAGCATCACATAGCAACCTACCCAGTGCTGTCCGCGACATAGGAACATCTCACGCCACGACCCTCCCGGACCGGCACCATACAGTGACATCCCTAATGTCACTACACAAGTAAGACTGACTCCGCTGATGAGACATTGAATGTTAAAAAAACGGTTAAAGAAGAGTTTGCTTGTATTGAACCAATGCTGATGAAATTACGCACATCATCGTGTGGCCAATAGGATGTGTAAACAACACTCTTTGTTCTCGATGCGGAGGGGGCAGATGTGTGAAGGGGGCGAATTATCCGCCTGTTTGCTTTGTTCACAATAATGTACCTCGTTAGCGCAGCGAGTGTGACTCACAGTGCTGCACAGGGGCGCGACGATGTATTATTTAATCGGGAGGCCAGGAGACCTCGTTTCATTGCGTTTACCTCTTGGATTGAAGCTTTGCTGATTACAGTCCAGCGTTATCCTCATCCTGCTAATTCTCCATGGGAACATCGCCAAGTGAGCAACGCCATCTGGCTGAACGGCAAAGGATGCCAAAGAGATCCGCGGGCGCGTCCGATGAGTCGTGGGCGCGTCCGATGAATCATGGGTGCGTCCGATGATTCGTGGGTGCGTCCGGTGATTCGTGGGTGCGTCCGATGATTCGGGAGTGCGTCCGATGAATCGTGGGTACCGCAGGATCATCGCGCGCTGGGGCCCCATCCCGGGTGGTCGTGTGCCCGGCCGCCTCTTCGTGAGCGAGGCCAAGCTCCGGGTGTCCCCCATGCCAAGCGGAGCCAAGCCCCCCTGTTGTTTCAGCTCAACAGTCGATGGTTGTAGGCCAGCGGTTCCCTCAAACATTTTCAAGTGTGCACCCGACCGCCCCTTTTTTCAAACATAAGAGGTGACATTTTGGGCCACGGTCCTTCTTCATAGCACATACATGGAGTGGGCCAAAGAGACAGAGTGGATGATAAAACGTTTTTTAGCAGACTTCACTTTACACCATGGGGCCTGATGATACTTAATTTATAAACGTTTTCTGAAGACCAGATAAAAAATTGGCATAGGAATAGTTATGTAATAGCAGTAGCTATTGAGTAACAGACAACCCCTTCAATAATCACAAGATATTTAACACTAAATACGCTCATGTACGTGTCATAGCTAACCGCGCTAATCGGAGGTGCAGGATAAGGCCAGCAAACTGAGCACGAGGTGCGCAATCCACTTTGCGATGCATTCTGGGCCCTACTACCAACTCAGGGAATCGCCTGTTGTGTATTCCTGAGGTAGGGAATTCTTAGGGATAAAACGTGCGGTACACACAGACACACGGGATATGTATGGTTTGTCCAGCATTCAATGCTAAAGTTAAGTTAAGGTGCATAAACCATCACGCCAGCTCCGGTCATCCTCGCAGCAGCGAGTTTTGGTTGGCTATCAAGGATGGTCACCGCACCGCGCGCTTTCAGATGCGCTTCTGTGTCCGTCTGGAACGCTCTTCCTTCCCATATTAGGAAACCACTGGAGCTATGCACTTTTAAATGTAGATTGAAAACTAATCGAAATAAGTTCAATTTTCATGCGAGGCGTTAATTCAAGCACCACGTCTACAACACCTGGCAAGCCCGAGTAATCACCCATCTAAATATGTACAGTACTGACCTTCGCACTCTATCAGCCTCGTGCCAGAAAACCAAACAGAGCAACCAGGACGACTCCTTTAGCGCGTTTGTACAAGCCACGCAGAGTATCGGTAGACGTTGCTTGAAACGTGAGATAGGTTTGCTTTTGAGCCCTGCAGTTGGGCGCGAATCGTGGGCTGTGAGTGCACGGTGGGGATCCAGTAATAAGGGTGCGCATCTGTACCAAACTAAAGTCAACTATTTTTTTTTACCAGGTAAGGCCCACCGAGCTATAGAGCTATTTTACAGTTGCGACCTGGCCAAGAGGAGGGAGTGCAGTACAATGAGTGCAGACTAATATAATCTGTCCCGTCTGTGTGGCATCGAGTGTTGCCCCCTCGCCGCATTTTCCCTCGCAGATGCATGCCCGCTAATTGGCTCTGAAACGCCTTAATATATAAAAACAACGCTCCTCGCGAGGAGTCTCGAGACTCGGATTCGCCATGAGGCTCGCGCTGCCACCCCTGCACGTGATAATTTCAGCTCGCGCGAGGTCGCCCGCCCGCCACGCTCGCGACACCCGCAGCAACATTGCGCGTGCGATCATCGATTATTTACGATCCACGCAAATGTCGCGCAACAATCAGAGCCGTCCCGAGCGAGGATACATGGCGAATTGGGGCGATTGCCCCGGGCCCCGCGCTTTCGGGGGTGGTGGTGGGGGCTGCGCTTCAACCTCACGGTGTCAGATGGAATACTTCCGGTTTGGTTTGAAGGCATGGGGGGAGGGCACGTAGTGGGAATTTCCGTGACTCCAAAATTTCTAACATTCAAAACATTCGTTCGACAAATATTACATTTCTTTCGACATTAGGAAGCCACTGGTAGCTATGCACAGTACGAATAAATATTCTGAATCTGAAATCACATACATTAAAACCTAATTTCTTTGGAGCTGGGTTTTGCGTAAGGGGCCGTCCATAAAGGACGTCACACGATTTTTGACGATTTTTGACCCCCCCCCCCTCGTCACACGGCGTCACAAAAAGTCAGAACCCCCCTCAAATATGACGTCACAAAGCTCTGCCCCCC
Organism: Entosphenus tridentatus; assembly: GCA_014621495.2. Classification (NCBI taxonomy): domain Eukaryota; kingdom Metazoa; phylum Chordata; class Hyperoartia; order Petromyzontiformes; family Petromyzontidae; genus Entosphenus; species Entosphenus tridentatus. Next base: position 7,783,105 of record CM025656.2, read on the forward strand.
CCCAAAACCATGTTTCCATTTTGAAAATAAAACATGCTTCAAATCGCTTTAAACTATTGTTATTGTAGTGCGTATTTAATGTGGCGCTGGACTCTGATGTTGTAACATAAATTTCACTTGAAAATATTCAACGTCTACCTAAACTGCAGATGTTCAGAATATTATATTGAAATCATCTTATAATTATAAAATATTAAAAGTAATTATAACTATTAAAAAATACTTGAAACTTTGTAGTAGGACGAAGCAAAATAAAGAGTACAATTAAAACAATCAATTATTCCACAGAATGAAAAGCCCTGGTAGAATCATTAGGATCAAAATGTTTAATAACAATCATTTACATTTTTTTTAAATGTATGCTTCTCCATTCTCCCATGGAGAAGCAAAATGCTCCTTCATGGAATAAATAAAAGGTGACCATAGTAAATTTAAATAATCAAATAGTTAGTAATGAAAATTAATCAAAATTAGTGTTGTTATAACAATTCTATATTTATTTAAAGTTGCGCATTTTAACGTGACGTCACATTTCTCACCCCCCCCCTCGTCACACATCGTCACAAATGTCTGACCCCCACCCTAGGTGCGTGACGTCATTTATGGACGGCCCCTTAAGTGTGTTGTCCTTCCCCCGCAACTCCAATGAGCACGGTTTTCTACGTACGATGCAAAAGAAGTCCAATACACAGTACATTTAAATCAACTTAAAAAATGAAAGTTGCAGCATTAAAACTGCAGGTAACCGCGTCGTCATTACTTGCAGAGACGGCAATAATCCTGAACGGTCGTGCACCGACGGCTGTTGAGGGTAGCCCGATAGAGCCACGACTCGCAGCTGCAATTGCTGAAATATGACGCGCAGCAGAACAAGGACCGAATGACTCAAACGCCAAAACGTCAATAAACTCGGGCCTCGACGCAACGCAGCGCAAGACGCAGCGTTAAGCGATTGTGTCAATCGGACGGCTGCGTCGCGTTGAAGTATCTCTGGGCGGGCCGCTCCGCAATTGTTGAGTTTTAATCTCCCTGGTGGTGTGATTAACGCCGCAATGATGGCGCTCTCCCTGCAGGGGGGGGGACCACGTGGCCACGGGGACAGAGGGCAGCAGAAGCAGCGCACCGAGACGGGCAAGCGTGGGGTCACAGACACGCACGTGCGCGCGCCAGGTGCTCAAGGGCAACTCAAGGGCAACTCAAGGGAAGCTCAAGAGCAGCTCATGGGCGGCTCGATGGCAGCTGAGAGGCAGCTCAGGGGCAGCTTATGGACAGCTCAAGCAACAGCTCGAGGGAAGCTCAGGAGCAGCTCATGGGCAGCTCAGGGGAAGTTCAATGTTAGCTCAAGGGTAGCTGAGAGGCAGCTCGAGGGCAAGCTCAGGGGCAATTCAGGGGCAGCTCAAGGACAGTCCTTAGAAGCCACGGGGCAGCTGGAGCGGGAAGGGTTCCCGTGAGGCGCCGTGCCACGCAAGATAAGGACTTCGCCGTTCACTAACAGCGAGAGCCCTGGCTCTCACACACACACAGCCCGGCACGCACTCATTTGCATAATTAATTTGCGAGCGAGTCCGTCCCTTCCGGATGAGTGATGAAGCTTATTAAGGAGCCCCACTCTAATTGGTGGCCACACACCTGCGCGTTGCGTGGCAGCCAGGACGCTCGTGGAGTCGTTTTGCAGATCGTGTTACACGGCGACCCAGACACTTCCTTCGGAACTTCCAAATCGACTCAGAAGGCGATCCGCCTGCTTGCCATGCCTGCCCCTCCACGTCAAAATAAATACGTATAGATATATACGCAGGTTATAACGACACGCGGCTCATCAGCTACGCGACCTCAGAGCGAATCATTTCCAGCAGCATTGATTCAACACAGGAAAAACTGCGAACCGGTTTCGTCATTCAATCTGAACACTGCCACGAACACATCTATTTTTATTCGTCCCGTGAGGTCGCCTCATACTGTCGTTCGCAAAAATCGACCAGAACCCTGAATTAATCCTTTTGAGAGAAATAAAAGCCATTCGTTCGTTTAAAAATATAATTCATACATTATGCGTTGATGTTAATGGAAGTCCTTTTAAACGTGTGAAAATAAATGAAATAACCGTTTGTGATTCGATTGACAAAAAAATATCCAATGTGTCCAGACTTTTGGGCGACCCTGTACATACAGAAATACCCTAATTTCCGTCTCCTCCCCCCCCTTTACGTCGTTTTGCAAACACGTCGTCACGTGATTAATACCACTCACCCGATTTGCGTCACCTCAAGCCCACACGAACGTCGCTGACAGCCTTTGCCTCCACCGTACCCTGTAAAATAAATCGCCTTGATTGACGTCATTTAGACATTCGTCTCCCCCCCTTTCCATGAACGCATCCCCGACTTACGTAAACCGGGTCTATTGGTGCACAAACGCAGGTGGCGTTATTCTCATGCGTATCTACGTATTGTGTTATTTGTGTCTCTCCACAAAGACGGTAGTTGCGTTTGACTTACCGTGGTGGTCGCGGCTCGGTGCTCTGCTCTGGAGCAGCCCGCGATGCGAGTTCTGATCGCGACGCTCGGGAGGAATGCGCACGGCTCAGCCGAGCGGGCAGCCGTGATGCCGCGCGTCCATTCCTACAGCTGTGGTAGGTGCCTCTGAGAGACCGAGCGACGGAGCGAAGTGATAGCAGAAGCCCTCACGCAGTGCCGCTATTGAGGGAAGGGCGTGGCGGTGGCTATGATATGTTAACTATATCGCCTGGTATGCAGGTCGTGAGTTCGATCCCAACCCTGACGCCTGTATATTTACAGTTGACGTCTCTCTATCCCCATGGTCGCGTTGATTGTTCTCCGGGTCCTCTGGTTTTTCCCTCCACGTTAAGAATCAAGTATTTGGCTGATATAAATTTCCACGTGATGATAGGTAACTTCGTTGTGCTATAATTTGTGATAGCCAGGTGGCTTCTGAAAAAGAGCTACTTAGTTAAGTGGGTCTTGCCTGGTCAAATACAATTTTTTTTTAAAATCTTGACTTAAAGCTTTCGTGACTGCAGGTATTCATACTCTTTGGGTCTTTTGGTAAAGTCACGTAGATAGAAAAATAATAAATATAAATCACGGCGTTTCGATCGCAACACAAGCAATCATCTTCTTGGTTCTTTCGGTAAAGTCACGTAGAAGGGAAGTAATAAAATAATAAAAATAAAACATAATAAAATAATTCTCACGACGTTTCGGCCACAACGCAAGCAGCCGTCCTCAGGTGAAACCAGGTCTGTCGAGGCGACAGCGTCTGAATGAAACAGCACACGTGCTTGGAGCATATATATATGCTGGGTTGGAAGGGGGGTGGGAAAGGGCGCCTTGACAAAATAATTTGCATATCAAGAGGAATTAGCATATTTATGGGAAATGCAGGTATGTGATTAGTACTACTTATGTCCGTGCATTATGCAGGATTAGCAGCATCCAAGGGAGGGGATATGGGAAATGCAGGTATGTGATTAGTGCTACTTTGCCCGTGCATGATGAAGGATTAGCAGCATCACGGGGAGGGGATAGGGGTAGCATTAATAAAGGGAAGAAGTGTTAATAGTATGTAGCTGCAGTAACTAAAACCACCACGTAAACAACTAAAGTATAAACTACATAGTATCATCATTATATCTTCTTGGTTCTTTCGGTAAAGTCACGTAGAAGGGAAGTAATAAAATAAAAAAATAAAAACATAATAAAATAATTCTCACGACGTTTCGGCCTCAACGCAAGCAGCCGTCTTCAGGTGAAACCAGGTCTGTCGAGGCGACAGCGTCTGAATGAAACAGCACACGTGCTTGGAGCATATATATAAGCTGGGTTGGGAGGGGAGGTGAAGGGGGGGGGCGCCTTAACAAAATAATTTGCATATCAAGAGGTATGTAATTAGTGCTACTTGTGTCCGTGCATTATGCAGGATTAGCAGCATCAAAGGAGCGGATATGGGAAATGCAGGTATGTGAATAGTGTTACTTTGCCCGTGCCTGATGCAGGATTAGCAGTATCACAGGGAGGGGGTGGGGGTAGCATTAATAAAGGGATGAAGTGTTAATAGTATGTAGCTGCAGTAACTAAAACCACCACGTAAACAACTAAAGTATAAACTACATAGTATCATAATTATACTAAATATACTCTACAATAAGCTGAGTTACTAACAGTAGGTAATACATTACAATTCTACGTCGTAAAAAAATATATATATATATAATATGCTTCAATATAAACTTTATTCTCTTACATCGCACGAGTCTACACCATACTATATACTGCCATAGCCAAACCCAAACATTAAATTATATACTGTATTGCTATAACCACCCTATACCTTATCCATTGTAATGTTACACTATGTATTATTATACCCACCCTAATGTATATCACACTGCTGTATATTCACTATACAATTACGATACTATATATTACTTTGTACATTGTATTAAGCATATACATTTTAAAACTATTTGTTATTATACAGTGTGAAAGATACTAAGAGGAAGCAACAAAGTATGTCTATGCAGCAGAGCAAAGAATCCATTCCCCTGGGAGAATACAATGCCAGTGAATGGAACGCGGTCTGAAAGTCACCGTAAACGTGAACACAATCAGTTAAGATCTGAAATGGTTTATTACGTCCTTCCAATGATTGCTAAGCCAGAATCCATCTTCTCGGTTGAAATTGTCTCTGTGTTTGTCTTGGAGAAGTCTCCAAGACAGAGGTTCTCTGCAAGCCATCTGGCTACCATGAGAGATTCGTTCATGAGGCTATCCACATATATTGATGACGTGGCCCAAGTAGCGTACCGACGACTGCATAAGGTGGCACTTTGACGGCTTGAGCTTCAAGTTCGCATTCCGGAACTGCAGGAATACCTGACGTAATCGGTCAATGTGTTCCTCGAATGATCGGCTGAAGACAATGACGTCATCCAGGTAGATGAGGCACGTTTCCCATTGGAGGCCTGCTAAGGCCAACTCCATTATGCGTTGGAACGTCGCCGGCGCAGTCTGGAGGCCCATAGGCAGGCAGTTGAACTCGAACAGGCCCTGTGGTGTCCGGAATGCTGTTTTAGGCCGGGAGTCCGCATCTAGTGGGACCTGCCAGAAACCGGACAATAAATCCAGCGTACTAAAAAATTTTGCTCCCGCCAGTGCATCCAATGAGTCGTCGATACATGGTAGGGGATATGCGTCGGCCAGCGTGACGGCATTGAGGCGTCGGAAATCAACACAGAATCTCAGTGACCCATCTGACTTCTTGACTAGGACCACCGGTGCCCCCCAGGGACTCGAGGATGGCGAAATTATGTCGGCCCGCTGCATCTCCTGCACCGCTTGTTGAATGTGCCCTGTTTCCATTGGGCTCATTCTATATGTGTTTTGGCGCAGGGGTGCAGCGTCTCCCATGTTGATGTGGTGCTGTGACAGATTTGTGCGCCCTAGGTCGAACGGTCCCCGGCTGAACACGTCCGAGAACTCATGCAATAACGAGTGCAGCTGGTGTTTCTGGTCGGGTGGCAATCCCGGCTCAGGCCCCGCCAGCTGGTCCATCCACGATTCGGCCCCTCTGTCCTCGGACTGGCTGATGCTGCCTACAAGCTCGGGCTCTGTCCCTGGGGCTCCTAGTGACAAGGGACTAACGTGGGCCAGAACTGTTCCCTCCTGCACCGTCGCTGTTCTATCGGAGGTGTTCAGCACCTGAATGAACAGATGCTGGTTCCTCTGTACAATAGTTTCGGCTCCCACCAGCGCATGGCGATCCATGGCAGCTGACGCCGGAGACACCAGGATGGGTGAATCCGGTCAGGCTGTCACGAGGGGGGACCGATATTGCAGCGGAACCAGCATCTGGGCTGCCGGGGGAATGGAGACAGACTTACTGACCAGAGCCTGCACGTAGGGTACACCCCGGCTGGCCCCCTCTGCCTTTAGGAAATGGAGATACGTTCCCTGGACTTCCACCCGCCCATTGGCCAGATCGATTTTCATTGGCATCCGCCTCAGAAAGTCCGTCCCCAACAGGCAAGGTACGGGCAACGTTGCGGAGACAAGGATGGGTCCTGCTACCGAAAGCTGCCCAATCTGTATCGGGGCTTCAACCTGGCCCAGGAAGCCCATGCTGCCTCCATTTGCTGCAATGAACGTCGTCTTGATGGGGACTAAAGGTCGGATTTTATCCGGCAGCATCTCGTGCATGGTGCTCGAGATGATCTTGGCTGATGCCCCCGTATCAACCAAGATACGTGCCGACACTCCCGCAATTTCCCCGACCAGGACCGAGGTTCCTGACGTGGCCGCTACCACCCGCCTTGCCAGCTTCCTCCATTGTGTGGCTGAGTCCGGCCACTGACCAGGCGGCGTCTCGTTATCCTGTGGTGCATGGTGAGATGATCGGGGATGGATGTGAATGGACCGAAGATGGGGTTCCTCACTTTGGAGTGCGTCGCAGCAGGGTGAACGCGCCCTTGTTACATAGTGTGGGCTTCCCCTAGGGTTGCGGGCTGGGCTCTATATGTGGTGCAAATTGCCCCCCCTTGGTGACGTAGGATGGGCCCCCCTTGTGGTGTGGGGGGGCCCCCCATTGTAGGGGGCGGTGGGGACTAGGGGGTGGGCCTTCCCGTGAGCCCCTCCCTTCTCCCCTCCCCTTCCTTTGTCACGGGGGCGTGGTCCCCCTGGTTCTGTCTCGCTCCGCCGCTAAGCGGTGGTGAGGCGGGCCGTGGAACTGCTCCAGGGCGCAATGTCAATTTTGTATGCTGCCTCCGCCCAAGGGCCATTGCCCCTGGCAACTCGCCGGCGTCGCAGGTAACTAGTGACGTCACTTCCGGTCGTGACGTCACGCCCGCCCGCGAAACCACGTCCGGTCGTGACGTCACGCCCGGCCGCGACGCCACGCCCGGCCGCGACGTCACCCCCGCCCGCGACGTCACCCCCGCCCGCGACGTCACCTCCGCCCGCGACGTCACCTCCGCCCGCGACGTCACCTCCGCCCGCGACGTCCCTCCCGGCCTCAGCGCGATTCCCGGCGCGGTCCCCGGCCCCGGCGCAATTCCTGGCGCGATCCGCGACACCACTTTCGGCCGCGACGTCACTTCCGGATGCGACGTCACTTCCGGATGCAACGTCACTTCCGGATGCAATGTCACGTCCGTTCGCGACGCCACTTCTGGTCGCGACGCCACTTCTGGTCACGATGCGATCACCGGCCCCGGCTCTATCCCCGGCGTGATCCCCTTCCCCCGACCAGGACAGTGGGCCCCGGGGAACAACACCGACGGCGCCCACCCCGAGGAGACCCCCGGTGAGTTCGCGGCGTCACTCGCCTGGATCCTGTCGGCGTTCGGCCCCGGCGGGTTCCAGGTGGCGTTGGCGGCCTCCGGCTCCGTGCGGCACCCCCTCGCCACATGCCCCTCTCGACCACAACGGTGGCAGACCCACGGGGCATTCCGTCGGGGTGGCTCGGCGCGATGTTGTAGAGGCGGCTGCCAGCGACGCGGCGGCTGGTCGCGCCCCTGGTCCCTCTGCTCCGCCAGCCCCCGGATCACCGCGTACACCTCCCGCAGCGATGGCTCCGGCTCAGACGTCGGGGGTCCGTTCCCAGCTGCCCCACAGGCAGCCTGTGGCGACGGTACAGGTTCGGCGGTTGGTGTCGCTGGACCCAGTAGCGCCGCGGCAACGGCTCGGCTGTTCCCCCCCGCCGCGCCAGCCACCGGGCCCACGGGTGGCGCCCGCCCCATGACCTGCTCGTGGGCTTGGATGGTCCGGGCAGCCCACAGCGAGGTGCGTTCCTCCGGCGTCACCACGGGCATTACAACGCCGGCACGGCAAGCGTAGGCGATGAGGTGCTCGACCACGAGGTCCTCGAGTGCCTCTTCAGCCAGGTGAGGGAAAGCCCGCCTCGCCAACATGAGTAGCGCACCCCTGTAGGCTAATGGGGATTCTCTAGCCCCTCGCTGGCGGTCCTGGAACCATTTAAAGGCTCCTTCCGCCGGGCAATAGATCTCCCCCAAAGCCTCGTAGGCGGCCTGTAGCGTGGTCTTGCTGTGCGAGGGAAGGGAGGTGTAAGAGGAGAGTGCCTCTTCAGCCAGAACGGATGGCAAAGCTCGTAATGCCTTTTCGTCTGTCCACTCGAGAGCGTGGAAGGCAGCCTCGAATCGGCGGACAAACCCCTCCCAATCTTCTTCCTCGGCCACGAACTTGTCGATGGGCCCCAGCCGACGCGGCCGTCCTGCCCCCTGCTCTCCGTGTTGGGTGTTTAGCCCTGGGGGGTTTTGGCGGGAGCGGCGGCGGCTGGCGTGACGAGGTTGGTTGTGGCTCCTGCCCGGCCGGCCGGTCGGCCTCCGGGTCCCGTGGCCTCTCCTCCCGCAGTACGCGTGGGGGTGGGGGTCCTGGTGCTGGTGGGCCCCCCATAGGGAGCCTCTGCAGTAGCTCCTGGAGTGCCCTCTCCACGCGGGCCATGCGGTCCTCCATGGGGTCCTCCAGGCGATCCAGGCCCCCTGCTGCTGCTTCTGGTAGCAGGCCCCCTTGTTGCCCGGGATGGGAAGGATCCCCGGCCCCTGCTTCCTCCTCCCTTGGCTCTTTCCCGCGGGGATGCTTCTTCGTAGCCATTGTAGATCCCACCGCTGCCACCAGATGTAAAGGAGAGCTGACACAAGATTGCAGGGGTTCCGTCTTTTAATCCTTTTCTCCCATCCACACCTGTCCCCAGCCGTCCCAATCTCGTTCCCGCCCAAAGGCCTCCTCTTCCCGCCCGTTCTCCCCTTATATCTCCTCGATCACCCCTCCCACTAACCCTCCTATTGGTGGGAATCCTTTCCCTGACACCCCTACATAAGCTTGAGATGGGTGCAACCTAAGGGTAAGTGGGCGGGGTTAGAGATGGTATTTGCATGTAAATGAAAGATCATAGGGCGCCCTGAGGCTGTCGGGGTGGCCATTGTATTGAGAGAGATTAGCATGTCAATGTAACGTGAGAACGGAGGGCGCCCTGAGGCTGTGAAGGTAGCCATTGTATCGTGAAAAAACGAGAGCCACTGCCACATCAAGGGAAAGGAGCATCAGTGACTGTACTAGTAAGACATGCAGCCTGTCAATGCAAAGACCTCCAACCTGGCAATGCAACTCAGAGTGTGGGAAATAACTGCTAACATCGGAAGGTAGGGTGGAAACATCAGAGCCAGGTTTGACTTTAACTGGTTAATAACGTCCTTCCAATGATTGCACAGTTTGTACCCATCGTCTCGGTTAAAATTGTGTCCGTGTTTATATATCTGGATGGCTTCATGAACGGATCTTTGTTGATAGCAGTAGGTTTTCAGAGTACCTTCGTCTTGGAGAAGTCAATTTCATGTGTGCCCACAGTGTTAAAACAATAATCAGCCACGGCCCAGGTATTGGTCCTACCTTGTTACAGATCTGCCTTGTGTTCACGAACACGGTCTGAGGCATGTCGTTTAGTTTCCTCAATGTAACTACTGCCGCAGACACAACTGAGTTTGTCGACACTGGGGTATTGCATGTCAGGGATCACATCCTTCACAGATGGGATCAAATCACGAATTTTATGTACTGTGATAATTGGTTTTTTACCCTTCTATCTGGCAACAAAACTGACACCTTTTTTACAAGGAGTCATGTTTACATAGACCACAATACCTGCGGTCATAATGCAAACAAAAAACATAACTCTGATAATGTGCACTGTCTTTGAAGTTGATTGGTCCACACCCGAGACAGCGTTCCTTAGAGCCTAGTCTCACATGGGTTGGACCAGATGACGCCAAAAGGCGCACAACTCAAAGACAATGCACCATCAGAGTATGAGAGCTCCGGGTAAGCATTTACACCATTGGAACCTCATTTGCCAGTAAAAAATATGATAATAGTTTTTTTACCCTTCTATCTGGCAACAAAACTGACACCTTTTTTACAAGGAGTCATGTTTACATAGACCACAATACCTGCGGTCATAATGCAAACAAAAAACATAACTGTACTGTCGTTGAAGTTGTCATCAGCGTTATCTTTTTTGTTTGCATTATGACCGCAGGTATTGTGGTCTATGTAAACATGACTCCTCCCCTTCCGGACCGTCACATCCGGCTTTTCCATATTGGCTCCGCCCCCCAATACCCCGGCCCGTGTAATTGGGCCAGAGCCCAGCAGAAAACCCCATTTATGCTCGCATTACATAGGCATCAGTGTGGGTGGCTTTCATGTAGACAGAGTGTCCCAATGAGCCATCTGGTTTATTTTCGATTGAAACATCCAAAAATGGTAACTTGTAATTATTTTCCACCTCCATGGTGAATTTGATGGCTGGGTGTATGGAATTGATGTGGTTGACGAATTTGTTCAATGCTGGCAGGCCATGTGGCCAGATGACGAATGTGTCATCTACTGTACGTATCTCTTCCACAAGGAAGGATGTAGGATGGATGCCTGGATGGCATCTGTCTCAAATTTTTCCATGAAAACATTGGCTACCACTGGAGATAAGGGAGAACCCATTGGGGTACCTTCAACTTGTTTATAGATGTACCATTCCAGGTGAAGTAAGTATTGCTAAGGCAGTGTCTCACCAGGGCCGGTACATCAGCATTCAGTCCTTGTTGTACCAAATCTTCAATGGTTGCAATGGTGTCAGGCACAGGAACTTTGGTAAACAAAGAAACTGCATCGAAACTGATAAGCAAATCACCTGGAGATAGTGAGATGTATTTAATTAGAGATACCAAGTTAGGTAAATTAAGTACAGCTGAGGTGGTCTTGCCAGTGAATGGAAGCAAGGTCTCAGACAGAAATCGGGCCAGTTTGTAGGTGGATGAGTCAATGGTGGAGAGGATAGGACGGAGTGGTGTACCTTCTTTATGGATTACTCTTTGGTTCTTTCGGTAAAGTCACGTAGAAAGACAAATAAATTAAATAATAGCATACGACGTTTCGATTGCAACACAAGCAATCATCAGGTACAAATGAAAGAGAAAACAAACCTAGTAAAATCTTGATTTGAGGCTTTCGTGACTGTAGGAATCCATACTCTTTGGTTCTTTCGGTAAAGTCACGTAGGTATAAAATAAAATAAATCACGACGTTTCGATCGCAACACAAGCAATCATCTTCAGGTGAAAAATACTGTGAGAGAGCTGCTGAAACAGGATGGTATATAGGCCTGAGATGGGGGCAGCCCAAGGATAAGTGGGCGGGGATAGAGATGGTATTTGCATGTAAATTTAAGATCAGAGGGTGCCCTGAGACTGTGGGGGTGTCCATTGTATTGAGAGAGATTAGCATGTCAATGTATTGTGAGAACGGAGGGCGCCCTGAGGCTGTGAAGGTAGCCATTGTATTGTGAAAAAACGAGAGACACCACCACATCGAGGGAAAGGAGCATCGGTGACTGTGCTAGTAAGACAAACAGCCTGTCAATGCAAATACCTCCAACCTGTCAATGTAACTCAGAGAGTCGGATATAACTGCTAACATCGGCAGGTAGGATGGAAACATCAGAGCCAGGTATGTATTGTGAGAACGGAGGGCACCCTGAGGCTGTGAAGGTTTGCCAGATCCACACATTAACAAGTTAGATATTGACAAGATTGTTATCAATCAGAGTAACAGCCAAATTTCCGAAAGCCTAAAATCGGTACTAGCTAAAGGGTTGAATTTCGCAATCACCCCTAAACATATCCCAGTTGATGATATCATTGCCCAGGTCTACATAGCCCTGAAAGGTTTGGGACACATTCCTGCAGACGTGGTGAGATCAGAAATCACTGAAATCCTCAAAAACGCTAAGAAACCTATTAGCAACATCAGCAAGGATTAGCGCTTTGAGCTTGCTCAACTGAAAAAGAGAGATGACATCGTCATCCTCTCAGCCGACAAGGGCAATGCCACTGTCATAATGGATAAAACCCATACAGTAACAAAATTTAGGACCCTACTGAATGATGGCAGCTTTCCCAAAATCAATAGAGATCCTACCAACTGCCTGGTTACGAAAACCAACAATATAATCACTGATTCGACATCTTTAATCGAAACAACCAAGTGGCTCTCTCGAAAACATCTGCTGCTAGACCACCCAGATTTTATGGCTTACCAAAAATCCATAAAGAAGGTACACCACTCCGTCCTATCGTCTTCACCATTGACTCACCCACCTACAAATTTGCCCGATTTCTGTCTGAGACCTTGCTTCCAATCACTGGCAAGACCACCTCAGCTGTATTTAATTCAGCTCACTTGGTATCTCTAATTAAAGACATCTCACTATCTCCAGGTGATTTGCTTATCAGTTTCGATGCAGTTTCTTTGTTTACCAAAGTTCCTGTGCCTGACACCATTGCAATCATTGAAGATTTGGTCCAACAAGGACATAATGCTGATGTACCGGCCCTAGCGAGACACTGCCTTACCAACACTTACTTCACCTGGAATGGTACATTTTATAAACAAGTTGAAGGTACCCCAATGAGTTCTCCCTTATCTCCAGTGGTAGCCAATATTTTCATGGACAGTTTTGAGACAGATGCCATCCAGGTATCCATTCTACGTCTTTCCTCGTGGAAGAGATATGTAGATGACACGTTCGCCATCTGGCCACATGGCCTCCCAGCATTGAACCAATTTTGCAACCACATCAATTTCATACACCCAGCCATCAAATTCACCATCGAAGTGAAAAAGGATGGAAAGTTACCATTCTTGGATGTTTTAATCGAAAAGAGACCAGATGGCTCATTGGGACACTCTGTCTACAGGAAAGCCACCCACACGGATGCCTATCTAAAACCTGACTCCCACCACCATCCAGCCCAGAAGATTATGTTATCAAAACTCTACACCATAGAGCTCGTTGCATTTCCGACCATCACCACCTAGCCAGTGAACTGGAGCATGTACACCAAGCCCTCAAGATGAATGGATATTCGGACTGCACAATCCGTAAAGCTGCCAACCCAACCGTTGGGAGAGAACCATCTGAGGACCCAATCAAAACCATCACCTTGCCATACATAGCAGTGGTCACCAAAAGATTTCCAAAATCATGAGCAAACACATGATCCAGGTTCGATTCAACACAGTACATAAAATGTGTGATCTGATCCCATCTGTAAAGGATGTGATCCCTGACATGCAATACCCCGGTGTCTACAAACTAAGTTGTGTCTGCGGCAATAGTTACATTGGGGAAACTAAGCGAAATGTCTCAGACCGCGTTCGTGAACATAAGGCAGATCTGAAACATGGTAGGACCAATACCTCAGCCGTGGCTGATCACTGTTTTAACGCTGTGGGCACACACGAAATATATTTTTCTAAGACCAATGTACTCAGCAAACCTTCGGGCTACCATCAAAGATTTGTCCATGAAGCCATCCAGATATATAAACACAGACACAATTTCAACCGAGAAGATGGGTACAAACTGAGCAATCATTGGAAGGACGTTATACAGGTAGGAACAATGTTCCACACTGCCCACCAGGGATTTATTGTCTGTTTGTCTGACTGTCTGTCTGTCTGTCGTGCATAAATAAATATATAATACACACAGCTCTTTGATTGGTGGAGACCTTACAAACAGCTCTTTGATTGGTGGAGACCTACTGCCGGGTACGGAGAGGGGAGGTGCCTAAGGCAGGAGGGTCAGGGGAGGGGCCTAAGGGAGGGGGGGGGGATCAGGGGAGGGGCCTAAGGATATGGGGGGTTGGTCAGGGGAGGGGCCTAAGGGAGGGGGGTAATGGGATGGGCCTAAGCAAGGGGGAGGGGCCGATAGTTAAGGGAGCTGGCTACCTGGCTGGCTGCCTGGCTACCTGGCTGGCTGCCTGGCTACCTCAAGTCAAGTTATCTTTTATACAGGTAGGAACAATAGGTTCCACACTGCCCACCAGGGATTATTTGTTTTATACAGGTAGGAACAACAGGTTCCACACTGCCCACCAGGTATGAGTTGTCTGGCTGTCGTGCACGAATGCGCTGTCCAACCAAGTTCCTACCTGCCCACTCCGAAGGAACGTGTTTAACCAGTTTAGGTCATAACTGGCTGTGATGTCCCCTTCCTGCCCGCCTATGTTAGAAGCTTCTCTCGACTCTCTGAGTCACATTCACTAACACAGCTTTTCTCTCCACCTGCCACCGATTATAAGTGACAGAGTTAATTTCGGGTAAAATCAATGAAAATGGGGTATGCCGATATATAATAATGATATGTGATAGAGAAAATCTGAGATCAGATTTGGAATCAGCACCCTGAAATTAGTCTAAAACAGCCTCAAAAGTCCAGGCCAGAAAAAAAATGTTTTATTTGTTGACCAGTGTTATCTAAGCCCCACCCCCTCTCGTTCCGCCGGCTATCCCTCTGCAAATTGCATCCCCACCCGCTCACTGGTTATGGCAACCCCTCCCCTCCCTCCCCCCCTCGGATTAGCTGACGCTTGCTCGCCTTCTGTTTGCTAGCCTTACATTTACTTACAAATTCCATCTCTGGCCCCGCCCACTCACCCTTGGGTGTACCCACCACACACGAATATAACCTCCGGTGGAAGGAGCTCTCTCGCGACATTTCCTCTTGCCTCAGCAGTCCGCCTGCTGTATTGTTTCACCTGAGGACGATGGCTTGTGTTGCTATCGAAACGTCGTGATCTATTATTTTTCTACCTACGTGACTTTAACTAAAGACCCAAAGAGTATGGATTCCTGCAGTCACGAAAGCTTCAAATCAAGATTCGGACGATGAATCTAGAGGTAAAATCTTTGACCGGAAAAGAGAGATCTAGAGCTAAATCCTCTGAACTGACGTGATATAGATACGTGTATATAGTTACTAGTCATCGAACAAAGACGGTCAACGCATCGAGCGCTTTCAGGTGCGCTGCCGCGGCCGTCTGGAACGCTCTCCCTTCCGATATCAGGAAGCCACTGGAGCTTATGCAATTTTAAATCATCTAGGTTTAAAACTAATTTCTTTAGAATAGATGTTTGTGTTTCGTTTGTTGTCCTTCCCCCCACACTCCGATTGGCACGGCTGGTTACGTACGGTGGGAAGGAAGTTCAACATACATACAACATATGGAACCCCAGTAGTCACCGCTCAACACACGCGGGCGCACCAACACAGACGGTCAGTCGAGGGCGGTGCGGTGAATAAACGTGCCGGTCATTTAAAATGCCGCCCCGGGAGATCAAATCTTCTCGATTATATGGTACAAGTCAAAGTCTAGTACCAGAGGCCATGTTGCTTTTGTGAGCTACTTGGCGGTGAGGGATTAAAGTCGCTTGCACTCCACACGAGTGAGAGTGAAGGTGACAATCGAGGGAATCTCGAAACAAAAGTTTGCACTGTAGGTAAAGGCGTCTTATGTGCGAGTGTGTCTGTGTCTTCGCTATGCCCTTACCAGCTGACAGACCCCGTGTAAACGAGATATCCCATCTCAAGGCGCTACGCGGACAGGGGAGTTGAATCAATGCAAGTCGACGAGAGTCACGGGGCACGGTCCACACAACGTCGACACGACACAAGCAGCCACGACGCTGCGCCAAGCTAGGAGAGGTAGCCTGGCGCACCCCCCCCCCCCCCCTCATCTTCACCACTCACAACCTCACAATCGCCCCCGCCATGGCCACCTCGTCAACCCGGCCCTGCCCGTCTAGACTCCCCGCGTGGCACGAACGCCCAGTGGGATTATTTACGTCGACCTGCTGGAGCCGGGCGAGATAAATCAGCTTGGCGAGATAAATCAGCTTGGCGAGATAAATCAGCTTGGCGAGCACGGGGACAAGTCCGGGACTACACTCGCGGGCTCCAATTAAGAGCTGGGGACACAGCGGAGGCGTCGTGCTGCTGTAACGAGGAGGTTGCTGGATAACGATGTCTCTATTAGGACACGAAGGGCAATGCAGAACTAGGTCGTCCTGTCCACGAGCCGCCGGTGCCGCCATAAATCAATCTCCTCCTCCGAGGGCGCCCTTTTAATTGCCCGACAAACACAGCTGCCGCGCACGTGGCCGTTACTCGCGCGTCTCCTTCGCGGGTCACGTAACCCGTGACCAGTCACCCACGGGAGGTGCGGGTTCCATTCCACATTCCGGGCGCACTTTCTCCTCGTCCACGTGCACGCGCCTGATCTTGCGAGATGTCGCAAGCCAAGCAGGCCTCAGCCTGAATAATGATGCTCTGATTAAATAACAACGCGCTGCCTAATGCGTGTTTATAAATGTGGAGGGGGAAACCGGAGGACCCAGAGAAAAATCCACGCAGCCACGGGGAGAGAGACACGCAAACTCTAAATATACAGCAGGCGTCAGGGTCGGGATCAAACACACGACCTCCTGTATACCAGGCGAGGCAATTAACATATCGCCACCGCGGCGCCCCTAACTTGGCAGGACCCTCCTAAAAAAGAAGTTCCGAGTGAAGTCGTCCACGCGGAGGGACCGGCCAGGAGAAGGTCCTCGGTTGGCCCGCGGCAGAGTGCCGCGTTACCCAAAGTGGGGGGGGGGGGGGCCATTTCGGGTTCCCGGCCACCAACCCCCCCAGGGTGGTGCCCCAAACGGGCGCGTTAGCACGGGGAGACTCGACGCAAATTTAACAATCGGGTGCTGCGGAAAAAACACTTTAAGGCACTCAAGAGGCAGGGGAAACACATTCCGGACGACGCCTTCCCCCCCCCCTGCTGTTTGTGCAATTAACCATTTACTAAATAGTGCTGCGCTAGCCTGCACTTAATAACCCTATCGCGGGCCTCTCCTTCCCACAGAGACGCGAGGAGGCAGTTTTCCTGGGAAAATAATCAACTTTAATTCCTAAGCAGCGCGTGATTATTTTGTATTTATTTATTTTGTGAGCGATAGTGAACTTCTCATCAAATAACTCTCGCCGGGGGGCAGGGGAGGGGAGTGGGGGTGTTGCACACTATGGTTAAGGCGTTCTCGTCTTGGATCGTCTCGGCACGCACGCACCATCTGAAGAAGGCAACAACAGCGCCCCACTGCAGGTGCGCTACTGGGGAGGGCCCCCCAAGATACCGAAGCGTTCATCTGAAACATACTTGCGTTAAACAGCAGACGTGCGCGCTTCGGATCATTCGTACAATGCACAGCAGAAAGTACATCATTCGTCGTCGTCATCATCAGGCATAGTCAATCCACTGCTGGATGAAGGCCTCCCCGAGCCCCGCCACTTCTCACGGTCCTGCGCTGTAATAATCCACGTCCTGTGCGTGATAATGGCGGCGGGTGGAGGGTGGGGGGGTGAGCCAGGTGATGGCACAAAGGGCCGACACCAAGTCTGTAGCGTTACCAACAAGAGCAGCGCAGACACACAAGTCAGCAGCACCTAGCCCACGATGAGTATGGACTCAATGGAAGAGCACAGGAATCAACACACGGAACGCACAACCATGGTCCCCTTAACACATTTTTTTATTTCAACGGTGACATCAACGTTAATTTCCATACTCGCAACGTAAACTAATGAATGGATGAGTGAACGTGGAACCCAGAAACTTCAGACATCGCGTTTACAACTGCAGTTGCATAGATGTGTTGTCTGCGGTGGAAACAACACGAGTGATGCCGAAACTGCTCACGACATCGAAAGTTCAACAGTGGAATAAAATGAAAAAAACCCAAAGCTCCAAGTGGGGAATTAAAATTACTCAAAAGGGGCATGGGGATCTTAATAAAAACGGCTTTCGCAGTTGTATTATTTACAGCCGCCGGTAACCGCGTGCGTCGTCATACGCTCCCTCAGCCAGCATCGCGAAGAGTCAAGTCGCCACACCTTAAAAGCTCTTTGGGATGAGAATAGTTTTTCCCTTTTAATCTGGCAACAGAACAAGTGTCAAGATGTTAAAACACCAAACTGAAACACCAAATGTTTGGCGTCCTCTGGTCTAACACCATTTGAGACTAGGCTCAAAAGAAAGCTGCCTCTGGTGTGGACCAATCGGTTTCAAAGACAATGCATATATTATCAGAGTATGTTTTTTGTTTGCATTCTGACCACAAGTATTGTGGTTAATGCAGACATGATTCCTTGTTAAAGGTTTCAGTTTGGTGTTTTAACATCTTAACACCTGTTTTTGTTGCCAGAAAGAAGGGGAAACCCTATTCTCATATTTTGGTACTGGCAAAGGAGGTCCCATGATGTAGCTATTTGGGAGTTTGTCTTATCTTCAATCGTTGCTCTGTCAATGGCAATTCCAATTTTGTATTTGTCGTTCACCCCCCGTAAGTGGTCTGAGCAGCGCCTGGCGGTGGCTCACTGCGACGGCTGGCGACGAGCCGCTGCCAAGATCCGGATGGCTCGCCCGGGGTAACGGAACCCCCCCCACCCGCCGATGCTGAGCTGTGGGTGAGGGGCCGCTTGCTGGGGAAGCTCCGCGTATGTCGTCTGCGCGAAAGGACGACGCAGACGCGGCCACGCCCCCAGCGAGTCAGTCCAACGCCTCCACGAGCGGCACGTGTCTTTTAGAGTTGCCTTTTTGTGTTTTAGTTATTTTGTCCTCCTTAACACGGAGTAGGCGTTCGCAACCAATATTATCCAAAGTAGATGGGTTTTTGTAGGTTTAGTTGCATAAACATAAATGCGTCGTTGAATCTGCCACCACCAGCACTCGAAATGTAAGTATTGTGGGTTTACTCTCCAATACGCGCGTGTTCTGAACTAGTAACCAATTGGCATGTTTCATACTCTTTGGTTCTTTCGGTAAAGTCACGAAGGTATTAAATAAAATAAATCACGACGTTTCGATTGCAACACAAGCAATCATCATCAGGTGGAAAACCCACAGCAATACTTTTTTTTTGCTGTGGTTTTCCCACCTGATAATGATTGCTTGTGTTGCAATC
>CM025656.2:7808295-7857726 GCA_014621495.2 Entosphenus tridentatus
AGACCGCCAGACTGACAGACTGAAGAGACCGCCAGACTGACAGACTGAAGAGACCAACAGAGCGGTCTCCCTGGGCCTTTGAGCAGTGGACGGAGGCAGTGGCTGCGTGGCGCAGAGGGCTATGTCTCGGCACTGAGCGGCACCGTTGGCTCTGCGGGTTTGAATCGGGGCATTCACTCCGAGTTAACCTCTCAAGTCAAGTGATTGGGGAGCTGCGGTGACGAGATATTAACTACCTCCTTGCCTGGTATGGGTTCAATCCCGGACCCTGACGCCTGCTCTATATTTGGAGTTTGCATGTTCTCCCCGTGGTCACGTGGATTTTTCTCCCGAGTCCTCCGGTTATTTTCTCCATATTTAGAAACATGAATTTAGAGTATTTGGGTGCTATAAATTTCCACATGATAAGCCACTTCGTTGAGCTATCATTTGTAGTCAAGTCGCTTCTAAAAAAGAACTATATATCACTCAGTGGGCCTTACCTGGTAAAATAAAAGAGTTGTTTAGTTCGTAATAATAGTTCAGATTGATGTTTTCAGCCCAGTCAACAATTAAGCCCAGTCACCGATAAATCGGTCCGAGAATCTCATAAAAATTGGAACTGTCCCCAAAGAATAAACCCAAGCGAGCTCAGACACAGAGTGGCTTCAGCATAGAACGATTTCCCAAATACATCCGGATATAATGCCCGCCAATCTGACCTTATTTAAATGTCTAATTGAAATCCACTTCCACTGCATCTGCAACCGTTCCAGCTACAGTGCTTTCTATCTGATCCAGCGTTGTGCGCCATTGAATTACTTCTGTATTTATTCACGTGTTTGACTGTCTGCGATGTTCATTTTATTGATGCAAACCGTTTCAATTACAGATTTTAAAAGTTGGGACATGTGTCGTCACGTGTTTGCTATGTATGTGTAAATCAATACCCTGGACACCCTTGCAAATGAGATATATTAACAAAGGCGGCCTGCTGCATTTGAACGTTGAACCTCGCGCGCTACCGCTGTGCCACCCCACCCACCCTGAGTATGGCCGAGAGGTGAATGAAGGGGTCAGCAAGGTATTTCTGTGATATCATCATCAAAAAGGCCATTCTCTAACACAGGGTGATGCACTTCTTTCTGTGAGGGTTCCTCATTAAAATTGCTTCGTCTCAACACATGCTGCTGAGAGGACAATTTGAACACAGTAACACCCAGATTTACACCCTCCTGCTTTACGTACTTACGCAAAAGCGTACTCAACTTATTGATATTTCGGACCGTACATAGCAAACCGCGCCCCCACATTTTTATGTACCTTGGCTATACATTGAGGCGTCAGATGGCGCCCAAGCATTCGCGTCCCTGACTGGCTATAGTCCCTTTCACGTGTACACTATTGATATTTTTGTTCCTCACGTACCATATTTATTGTGAATATTTTTTATACAAGTGTGAACTTTTTTTTATACGATGAACAAGTAATAATAGAAATCATATAATAGACAAGGTAATATATCTTACATCAATCATATACACTTACGTTCCACACCGATGGTTGTACAGAATTTATTCACAATGGGTTACTGGGTATCATCTGTTTAGGTACTGTACCACGTTACGATCCACCAACCCATCTCTAGTAGAGTACCTACTACTAGTAGTACTAGGTTCTGTACCACATTACGATCTACCATGCCATCTCTAGTAGTAATACCTACTAGTAGTAGTACTTGTAGTTTGTACTGTACCATGTTACAATCCACCAGGAAAGCATCCTGGGTGTAAAACCGGGGTTATCCTCTGTGCGTGGATCTGCGCCAGTTCCTGCCAAGTCAAATGGCGGCTTACCGTCGTCGCTCAGCAGAGTACACGGGGCGGGCGGAACAAAATCCAGGGAGAGCTTCCCGACGGGAGGCGCAGCAGGCAGACTCCCCGCAGCGCGACGCGGCACCGCAGCAGCGGCGGCAGCAGTAGGAGCCACCACATCATCATCAGAAAGGTCCGACACGTCCTCCCGGACTGGGAAGAGCTCCTGGGCAGAGGGGTGCACGCGGCCGTGTGGGGGGGATGAGCGGGGAAACCTGAGCTCGCAATCGCGAGCCCACGCAGGGAATCGAATGAGATTTATCACGTAAATCGTGAGCTTGTTGCAATCGTAGAATTATTAGAGTGTACGGAATCAGGAATCCCTCTAAGCCTGACATCCGGAGGCAGCTGTTGGAATTGCCCACAGACTCCCGATTAATTTCAATGGAGATACTGGAATGGCCACTGAAGTTTATGGGAATTCCATTGGACAATTTGATTTTCAACACAGTTGTGGAGCACAGGTCCAAAGACCCACAACGTCACATGGCCAGCAACAAACAGTGACTATCATCGAAGTTGTAACAGATGAGAGATGTGAATTGAATTGAGCAAGGTTATTGCGATCGCTTGGGAAAAGAGATGGGAGGAGAGAAGAAGCAGTGGTTGGGTGGTTGGGCGAGTGGTTCGGTGAGTGGGTAAGTGGGTGAGTTAGTGAGCGAGTGAATTGTTGTCGGTGGTTGAACACAGTGTGGATGAGATGAAAGTCATCTGGCAGGCCAAGTCCTCAACATGGGTGGAGGAATCAATGAGTGAAGTTCACAGAGACAGCAACGATGGTAGTAGTGATAGAAGAGTGATGGGGAGGTGACCGACCACCAGTGAGCAAGTGACTGGAGTAAATTACAGGGTGTTTTAAAAAGATGGACCCAATTTCAAAGCAGTATATTTCACGATGGCAACATATTACAACTACACAAAAAGTTACAAACGGTTTAATGAGTTATTAGGTTTTACTAACCATTTTATAAATGCTGTATGTGCCCTCCACCTGCTGTATGGACAACATCGAGAAGATAGTTGAATTCGTCCCAAATGCCTCTTCTCACGTTTTCCTCTGAGGTGCGTGGTCGCCCTGTGCTCTTCCCCTTACATCAACAGCCTGTTTCCTCGAATTGTCGGTACCAACGACGCATACTCTTTGACATTAGCGGATCAATGCCAAAACGCCGTTGAAACGCACGCTGCACCGCAATTACGGATTCAGTCTTGCTGAACTGCAGAACGCAAAACGCCTTGTGTTGTGGGGTCACCATCTTGCGAATGACTGAGGCTAGGGGCTGATTGTGCGCTGGGAGAGGCATATAGCGGTAATCATTTTAAACTCTATGCCCCGTCCTTTCAAGTGGTAAGAGTTTCACTCATCGGCGGTTCGTGGTTGCAGAGATATCGCGATTTCAAATCGGGTCCACCCTGTAGTTGAGTGCTGGATCATTAATAAATCCACATTTATTTTAGTGGTGATGCCTGTCCTCTATGCCACAATCTCTGTTGGAAGACAATGCATTAGAACGAAGATATTTACAGGGAATGGCCCACACAAAAATCACAATTCCTGCAGGAATCATCCACGGATATTCCGAGTCTCCTGGGGCACTCGGCTGCTTCCTCACATGGATTCGTAATCCGGGAGATCTCGAGTTATCCGAGACGGCTGAGCAGTCTCCAATCCACTCTCACGAGGGCTCCGCTTGAGATGTTTTGACCTTTTCTGTTTACATTTTAAATGTATTCCAAAAATAAGGGAAACATATGAGTACGGAGGGATGCATCCTACATTTCACCCAATAGGTCAGAGGCTACTTGCTGCAGTCCCCTATGTTGCCATGTAGAGGTGGGTGTCTCAGATAACTGGAGTTCTCCCGGTTACGAATCCACATGAGGAAGCAGCCGTGTGGCCCAGGAGGCTCGGAATATCCATGCTGGAGAACCGAGCCGGAACCATGGGAGTCTAAAACTAAACTATTTTTATTTTACCAGGTAAGGCCCCAATGAGCTATATTGAACTTTTTCAAAAGCGAGCTGGACACCAATGGTAGCTCAACGGAGTGGCTTACCATGTGCAAAATTTATAGCGGCAGCCAAATACTCTTTGTAGCAGTCATCAGCTTGGACCTGCGATGCAGAAAAGCTGGGTTCAACCCGGGCTTCAAGTACAGCGAGTCCATCACAGCCTGGTTACCGATGATGAGTGCTCTGCCATTATTGTGGGAATGGTATTCGAATCCCATAATTCCAACGTGGCTCCATCTTTGCGTGACTCGCATACTCTGCCCTCAAGTCTCGCAACCGCCGTCATACATCACCACTCTCACACGAGGCGGCGATGCTGGACCCCCATTCAGGTGCCGATGCGAAACGTCAATAACGGCACCGTGGGGCATCTCTCCCCTCACGATGTATCCCGTGGGCGCCCTGTCAAAGGCTACGCAGTCCGAGGTGTGGCGAGGAGGCCGCCCGCAGTGCGACGCTCACCTTGCTCTTCTCCGGCTCGTCTGACTCAAAGTCAGGATCATCCAGGACAAAGGAGAGCATCTGCTGAGCAATGGGCCCTTCCGTCTCGCTCTCCTCTTCGCCCTCCTCCCCAGCGGCCTTGTCCACCCACACCGGGCCCCCGGTCTTGCCCGAGGCCTTTTCCGAGGAAGGCAGCCCTCCCATGGTCGGGCTGCCGGCGGCGTGCCCCCTCTCTGCTGCCGCGCCCAGGGCGGTGGGGGCGGCCGAGGGTGGCGCGTTGCCACCTGCCTTGGCACCATGGCCCGTGCCGTGCGCCTTGTGCAGAGGCTTGGCAGGCCTGCAGTCAGACAACATAACCCAAGTCACGTATCTCACAAAGCCTCTACGTCAAACACCAATTATGGTTTCAAAATTGATCTCTCCGGAATGATTCTTCCGTTTTGTACCGTGCTCCAATACCGAAATTACCGAGGCCTTTCTCTTGCCGCCCCCCACAATCCCCTCAACCGTCCCAGTGGCCCCACAGCACCGCTGGGGAGGGAGTCGGGAGCCCCCTACAGTCCATTTAGAGTTTCTGTCGCGGCTCCTCGCAGACAGCTGAATGCCTGTGCAGATAACTGACACGGTCAGACGTTCCGACTCTGCGGACGAATTGCGCTCGGGAAGCTCCTTCAGGTGGTTGTTACACAGATACCCGAGGCTCTTCCATCTGTATATTGTATGTATCTTCTCACCTTAGGTAGGAGTGACCTGAGCCCTGAAGTTCCCTCCGATTAGAATTTAGACCACAGCACCGCATGAAAACAGTGGGGCGGAGGAGGCTGCGCGGTGGTTGGGCACACTGCACAACGAATCTGGCAACTCAA
Source organism: Entosphenus tridentatus (assembly GCA_014621495.2). Taxonomy (NCBI): domain Eukaryota; kingdom Metazoa; phylum Chordata; class Hyperoartia; order Petromyzontiformes; family Petromyzontidae; genus Entosphenus; species Entosphenus tridentatus. The sequence continues at coordinate 7,813,469 of CM025656.2, forward strand.
GTTAGATTCCCAGCCACAGCTAACACCAACCTCACCAAGTCTCGTCTCTATCGGGAGGATCCTGCCATGTTTTCACAGTAGGGGGCGATGTTGCTGCTGTGTGTGTGATCCCCACTGAGTAATTTGCAGTGGAGATCACACATTGGAATATTTTTTGCCAATACCGGTTACAGTGTATGGCTTTTTTTTTGCTATTGGAAGAAACCAGAGAACCCGAAGGAAACCCATGCAGGTCAGGGAGAGAGAATACACAACTTGCAATTTCTACTTGGACCATGCAAAAGCGAGAGCAGCAGTTGGTGGCCACCCTGATTACAACCCAGTAGCTCCCCCTTGTGTGCACGTACACGGCACACGCTCGCCGATATACAGTACAGAAAATAGGACACTATGCCTCTTACGCATATCTGCCCCTCCACATTAAAAATAAAAGTTACACATCCCATCGGCTGCACAGCCTTCTGGGAATGCGTAATTTCAGCAGCATTTATTTACCACAAGCGAACTATGGACCGGTCTCAGCATTTTGTGTCTCATCAATAGTCAAGCTTACTCAAACCGATGCTTGCGAACTGGCAGATGTTCGGCACCGACTATATGAAGCATGGCGATTATTTTGTGACGTGGACATCTCGTGCACGGAAGTCGTCATACTGTGGAACTTCTGAAAGAAACGTCATCAGTAATCTGCGGACGACCCGACCGTGTTTCCTCCTCTGATGAGATGTCCCGGTCGGCCATGACGGTGACGGCGGCAGGAGGGGCGCCATCCTCGTCGCTGGGGGCGCGGGGAGGCTGCAGGGAGACCGCCGCGCGGCTCACGGGGGCCTCGTCCTCGGGGTCCAACTCGTCCTGGAAGGAGGCGACCATGGGGTTTCCTCCCTCGCCATCACTGCGTCCGCAGGGCAGCACACACGGGCACACATGGCACCGCACGGCATTGAACGGCACCACACGTCACGCTTGCGGCACATAGCAAAGCAGGGCTCACGGCGTAGAACAAAAGTGCGGAGACAATCGTAGGTACTGCACAACAACCAAACAGAAAGACACGGCTATGCTTCATGACCAATTGAAAAAAACAATTAGGTTCTTAGGGCTGTCTGCCTGATGGATTCAGATGATTGTGGCAAAACACAAGCTCGTTATTCATTAGCCACAACCGGACATTTAGTCCATAATTTATGCGGTTCTCATCCCGCTACGCCATGGGAGGTGGCTCACGTGAACTCCCGGGGCCCGAGGTCTCGGGGGTCCAGGGTCTCGGGGGTTCGGGGTCTCGGGGGTTCGGGGGTCCGGGGTCTCGGGGGTTCGGGGTCTCGGGGGTCCGGGGTCTCGGGGGTCCGGGGTCTTGGGGGTCCAAGGGGTTTGGGTTCTCGTACCTGTCGCTGTCTTCGGCGGCGCGGACTGGGGGCCGAGCGGGACCCCTGTCCAGGACGTCCTCCAGGAAGCTGCGGTCGAGCGTTCCCTCGGGGGCGAACTCGTCCACGCTCTGCACGGCGGGGCGACTCGCGGCCATGTCCACCTCCACCTCTACCATCACCACCACAACGACCACCACCGCAACCAACACCACCGCAACCACCACCGCAGTCACCACAACCACAACCACCACCGCAGTCACCACCACCGCAACCACCACCACCGCAACCACCACCGCAACCACCACCGCAGTAACCACAGCGGCAGCCCACCACAGAGACAGCGTGAACAAGGAGGCAACGCGGCTATTTCCTATCTATGTCCTTGCAAATTAAAAAGATAAAAGTTTACACATCCCATCAGGAATACCGCCTTCTGGGAGTGCATAATTTCAGCAACTTCAGTACATTACAAGCAAAACACTGGACCACATTCGACATTCAGCGTCTCATTGGCAGTCGTCAGATGTTCTTGAACCAATGCCGGGGAAATGCCATGTGTTTACAGGCAAGGAACATCCCTGTTAGATATGAGTCCTGGTTCAATGCAAAACTACAACACTGTAGGTAATATAGAATAATCTTTAGCGTCATTGTGGAGAATATATGTAACGACATAAGTACGCAGAAAATTCGACTCCGCCCCATATCTGTCGCTCCAAATAAAAAATCTCAGTATATTTTACAAAGCCACCTCAACAGAGGCGCAAGTGTCATCACAGCACAACCATCCCATCCCTACCACCGCCGTCACCACCGCAGCAGCAAGGTCTACCCACAGCTACACCTGGATCACGAGCTAACGGTTCCAATCCTTACAAGCGGAAAATAAAACCTTGCTTTTGATCGGCAACAGTTTTGCCGCGTGGCAAAGAAATGGAAACCTCCCTTTCTCTCAGCAGACAAATAATACGACTTCAAACGGGAAATGAATATACGAATGTGGACACATTAATAAAAGGGAACTTGGGAAAATACAATCAAAACCAAATATTAAACAGGAAACATCTTTGTATAAGACAAATAATAGTGGATTTTTTACAACCCTCATTTCATTCGACAGCACCTAAAGTCAAGTAAGAAGAGAGACAGAGATTCGTGTAAGCCGAGCTTAATTCTCAATTTTCAAATGTGCAAAATTGATGATGGTGACGGTGATACTGTTATTGCTGCTGATGCTGCTAGTGATAATGTTGTAATGTATGCATGTTGAACTTTTTCACACCGTATGTAGACGAACATGCTAATCGGAGGTGCGGGGGAAGGACAACTAACTAAACAACAGAGACACTGCTACTGCTGACGATGACGCCGCCGTTGCTGGTGACGATGCTGCTGCTGATAATAACAATGATGGTAATTCTGGTTGGCAGCATCATGAGCTGCACTTGTGGACTCCGGAGTAACCGCAGCACCCGGGGGAAGACTCCACGCTCGACGAACCTGGTTTTGCGGCTGCAGGATCGGGGGTCGACGACCCAAACAATCGCGCCATGAAGCCCCTCCTCTGTGGGGGGGCGGCCATGGGCTGCTCAGCCTGGGGGGGCCCAGGAGGAGCAGTGGGGGCTCCCGCAGCCTAGAGGAGCGCAGTGAGGTGGGGGGCGTGAATTCGCAAAGTCAGAAGCCTTCCATAGTCTCAACAGCAACAGCTTGGGAATAAAAAAAATGTAAAGCCGATGCCGAGCAAATGAGCCGTCATGAAACTTGACCTGACGGGGCAAGAAACCACTGCCAACGTCAAGTCTCTTTGGGAGCCCTCGGTCAGGCGCAGCAGTACGGTGCGCTACGGGCGTGACGCACTACAGGCATGACCCGCACGGCGAAGAGGGGGGGAAGCAGAACCATGCACGAAAGCCAGCGAGCTCGCTCTCGACCAGTGTCCCAATGTGCCAGCATGCGTGCAAATAAAAGGCGGTGCGGAAAAAAATGGCGTGGGAAGCCACACTCTGCTGCACCCGTGACGACGAGTGAAATTGCGAGGCAGTTACACAGGTGGCTGAGGAAGGCAGAATTTATGTATTGCTTCTATCCCATTGTAGTCTTCAATTGCCACAAATGTAATTTCGTAATGACTCGACATTGCAGTGGTGTAAATACCCAGACTTACTAGGTAACACACATTTTTTGTAAATACCGAGACTATATTAGGATGACCATGGTGGTCCCTTCGGTTAAGGGCGCACACCGTGAGACACATGTTGTTGGCTTAATTTTTGATGATTTTGTCTAACCAGGTGAGAACTCAATATACCAGGACGAATTTGCCAGAAGCTGGTTCACCGTAATTACAAAAGCAACAACGTAAAATAGCACAAGTCTCCCTTGTAGACACGAGGAACAATGATGAGCTGCAGTGCGCCGACATTCCTATGGTCGGGACAAATCTACGGTGAGGATGGGCTACGTACGGCATGAAAGAATTTCAACACACATAGAATTCTATCGATAGGACAACCACTGTCAAACTTTCCCACAAAGCGGTTGCCCCTTTTATCTGCTGGAAAGAGATTATGTGGCTGCGAGTGGCTCGCTCTGCCACCCAGAGCCACCGGCGCCGGGTCTCCTGACAATGGTCGCGTCACCGACAAGGGGGTTCCAGCATGCGAGGCGTCGCCCTCCCCCCTCCCCGTCACCCCATTTCCCCCCCCCCCGCGACCCCCCGTGCTCTCATGGGTGGCTCACGTTGGGTTGAGCAGAGACCGGGGGAGAGGAGGGTTGGGCAGGCGGGGCGGGGGCTGCGGGTAGGGGTGGAGAGGGCCGGGAGAAGGCCGAGGGCACGGGGCTGGGCGCCGACGGCGTGGGGCTCTCGCTGCTGCTGCCCCCGCCGCCGCCGTTGGGCAGCACGGGACTCTGCGTTCCGCGGACGCTGCCCTTCGCCTCCAGCAGCTCCAAGAAGCTGCGATGGGCACAGTGTCGCACGATTAGCACGGTCGGCGACATACGGTGCGAAAGAAGTTCAACATACAAAATATGTCGTCAGTCATCCTCATCATCAATCATGGTCAATCCACTGCTAAATGATAGCCTCCCGAAGCACAGTGGGGAGCACAAGGTGGTGCACATCTGACCCAGCCATCTTAGTCAATCAATCCATGGCAACTGGATCTGTATCGCGACCTCCTACCAGCAGACCTTCCACACTTCACGTGGCCTCAAAGTGCACATATCCTGGCACAAATGCCATGGTAATGCCACCGCCACTTAGTGGCAAACAGCAGTTTGTTGTTGTTGTGCAGCTATGTGTGTGTGTGTGCCAGCAACAAATTGTGAGCGGTGGTGGAGCAGTTAGCAAGCTGCGCTACGAACCCGGCGACCCGAGTTCGATTCCTGCTCACGACCAACATCAGTGACAATTATCTGAACTGGTCCTGGTCCTCCCCTTGGTCGACTCAGCCTCAAATGAGTACCTGGTGTGGTGTATAAACATCACAACTGGGGAGACAAAGGCGGCCGGGCTTGGAGCTGCCCACCCACCCCCTCGTGTGCTGTGCCGGCCTTCATAGGTGCTCGCTAACAGTACTTGCCCCTCCAGTCTGTTAAGGCTACACGATGGATCGTTGTTTGCTTTGTGCGTGGCAGCAGCAATCAGCTCACATTTCGTAGTTCTGCTCCTCCGACTGATCGTGCACAGACAGCTCCTCCATGGTGGCATCCATGTCCAGTTGGTTTGTCTCCAGCTGCCTTAGTAGCGTCTCCCGCTGGGGATACAAGCACACATGCACTTACAATTATTATTATTTATGAAACTTGTTAATCTAGAAAAGCCTCGCTGAGTCTCAAGGCTCTTTTCATGAGGGTCTTGCAAAGTTTCACAGCTGGGGGGTGATGTTGCTACGTGTAGTGCTAATAGAATAATTTGCAGGTAATTTTTCAGCATTAGGATGTTTGGTCAATACCAGTAATATTGTCTTTTCGTTTTTTTAGTTGTGGGAAGATAACGGAGAACGCGGAAGAAACCGACGAAGAACAGGTGGACAAACATACAAACCCCGCACGGAAAAGGTGCCAGAGTGGGGAATCGAACCAAGGCCCTTCTTGCTGTTACCGCTGCACTGCCACTACCAGTGCTGCCCCAAACACGGCGCCGACGACTTCAAAAGGGCACCCACACATACGCCACGCGCAGAGTGCACACTCCCTGAGCCATTGAGCGTGCGAGCCACCCCCACGTGTACTCACGACGCTACACGAGCCTTCTCTACGGGCGGCGGTCGTGGCAGCGGCAGCAGCAGAGTCGCTGGCTCCAGAGCGGGGGCAGCGAGACGTGAGCCTGCCGTGTCTTCCACAGCTCAGTGACGCGCCTGGACCGTGTAACTGCTCTAGCAGTGGCCGGTCGGAGAACCCAAGGCCGCATTTATTATTAACGTTGCCCTCTGTGCCTTGGGCATCACTCGCATTGTCCTAATGTCGCCCCCAGTGTTTTCTTACCGCGGTCCGTAGCCATGACGATCGCTTGGAGATGCCGCACGCTTTAGCGATGCACTCTGCAGTTTTCATGACGCTACAACTACAGTACCCTAATTATTTATATATGTACTCACTGCGTGTAAACCGCAGTGCAACGCCACATTGCAGGCAAGACGATTGTCCATTCCAGCAATGGAAACCTCATAGAGAGATCTCAGTAAAGTGAGGGAGCCTGTAAGGCAAACTACCACTCCTCACTCTGTAAAAACATTAATACACACAATCCGGAACGTAAACATATAAAGCTTACAGACACGTACGTAAAAACACACACATGGCACAACACAGATACACATATACGCGTACACATGCAAACACCGTGACAACATGGTTTTGGTATGTTCTCCCCCTGTTCTGTATGGATTTCCTCGAGGTTCTCTGGTTTCCTCCTGCAGCTAAATAAACTATACAATGTAATTGGTGAAACACGCCAATGCTGAAAATGTACCTCCAAATTACTCAATTGGGATTACACGCAGCAGCAACTGAGAAAAGTTGGTAGGACCCACCTGAAAAACAGTCTTGAGACTAAAAGTGATGCCTTTCTGGGTGAATAAGCATAAGAATAAAAATAACACATCGTGTGACACAACCTTGCAGCCAGAGCGAGACACCGCGGGTTCACGTGTATCATTGTCTACTCACTCGGGAGAGGTTCATTTCCTTGAGCATTATTCTGCAGGTGAACTGGAATTCCCGTTAAAAAAACCCTGATGAAAGAGCAGGCTTTAGCCTTTCTGGCAAGAATACAGGTGTCAAGATATTCAAACACCAAATAGACACCTATTACAAGGCCAACTAGTCTGTATTAACCATACATACTTGTGATAAAACATGCAAAAAACATGCTCTGATAATGTGTGCATTGTCTTTGAAACTGATTTGCCTACACAAGAGACAGCCTCCTTTATGGCCTTGTCTCATCACCTGCATTAGACCAGAGAATGGAAAAAAGTGAACAGCATGAAGATGATGCAAATGTAAAAGCTATGATGTATGTTGTATGTATGTTGTCTGTATGTTGAACTTCTTTCCCGTCGTACATAGCCAACCGTGCTAATTGGAGGTGCTCGGGTTGAGCAGTTACCGGTATATAATGGCAAAGGGTCCCATAGATGCAAGTGGACAACACTCAATCTTTCAGTAATCTACTTGCTGTACTGCACCTGAAAGGCACCTGGCTGCCCCCGCAGGCTTATTACACTTGTTTACCCAGGAGGGTCGTAGTAAGTTTTCATAGCAAGGGGTTGACGATTGCTTTGTGTTTTCGAATCGAGTCAATTTGTGAGTCATTTTTAAAACACGGCTGGTCTGGACCGTAACGCCGTCATATAGTGGCCTACTTTTGTGAATGACTTCAGTGGGATGTTTAATGGCCACCATCGGCACGTGGTGTTTTACGGCCAATACAGCCACAGCGTGAACAGATCTAGCGGCCTGCCGAATGGGAACAGCGAACCAGGCAAGCGGCATGCCGGATTGGAACAGCGAACCAGGCCGACAACCTACCGGATTGGAACAACGGACCAGGCCAGCGACCTACCGGATTGGAACAGGGAACCAGGCCAGCGACCTACCGGATTGGACAGCGAACCAGGCCGAAGGCTTGAAAGATTAGAACAGTAAACCAGGAAGAAAGCGTTCCAAATTGGAACAGCAAACCAGGCCAAAGGCATGCCAGCTTGGAACAGCGAACCAGGCCAGCGGCCTGCCGGCTTGGAACAGCAAACCAGGCCGGTGGCCGGGATGCATCGACCGGGACCCTAACCTGCAGCTGCAGGAAGGGGATGTTGAAGAACTTGTGCAGGAACTTGAGCCCAAAGCCGTTCTTCATGGAGGATTCCCCGTAGTTTACGTAGGAGGCACCCGGGGGCCTGGGGAAGACATGGGGGGGAAGACATTGGGGGGAAGACATTGGGGGAAAGAAGGAGATAGCGGCGGCATAAGCGAGGTAATTGGTGAGCCGTGTGCGTAAGCAAAGTGAGCGAGGTGAGTGAGGTGGGCGAGGTGAGCGGTGAGCCATGTGCGTGAACAAGATGAGCGAGGTGAGCGGTGTGCTGTGTGCGTGACGAGCTGAGCAAGGTGACCGAGGTGAGCGTGGTGAGCGCGGTGAACCGTGTGCGTGAACAAGGTGAGCGGTGAGCCGTGTGAGTGACTGAGGTGACTGGTGAGCCATAGGAGTGGGCAAAGTGAGTGGTAAGCCATTTGAGTGGGCGAGGTGAGCGGTGAGCCATGCGAGTGAGTGAGTGAGTTTGGCGAGGTGAGCGGTGAGCGAGGTGAGTCAAGTGAGGAGCGAGGCGAGCAAGGTGAGGAGCAATAAGTGGCCGCTCACCGGTCGAGGCCCTCGAAGAGGCTGCGCACGTCGTCGGGCAGCACGACACGGTGCTCCCCCATGTCGCGGTGGTTCCCCAGCACAATCACCGGCACGTGCAACGGCACGCGGCACAGTTCCCGCTCCACGTAGCTGTAGGTCCTGCACCGCCCCACGGCCACCGCATCACGCAACTCACGTACTCGCCAAACCCCACTCGCTCACTCCGCGGCATTAACTCGCACCACAGAGGTCGCACGGCCACGCGCACCATGACGACTCGTTCACTCGCCCACTTGCTCACAAAACAACTACGAAACTCTGACCAAGCAGGAGCTGGACGCCATCATCGAGGAAGTGGAAGAGGACGGTACATGAGGGCCCTCGAGGGCCACATGAGGGCCACACGCCGGCCACACGACGCCTCTGGTTTTTCCAAGAGGCGGGGCAATCGGACCAAGAGAGCCACACAATAGTGCAACAGCAGCTTATTGCATGGTTAAACTAAACTATTTTTGTTACCAGGTAAGGTCTACTAAGCTGTATAGCTCTTTTTCAGAAGTGACGTGGCTATCACAAATGATAGCTCAAGGAAGTGGCTTATCATCACGTGCAAATGTATAGCAGCCACGTTAAATTCTAAATGTGGAGGGAAAACGGTGACTCGGAGAAAAATACACACGACCGTGGAGAGAGAGACACGCAATCTCTAAATATACAGCAGGCGTCAGGGTCGGGATCAAACCGACAACCTCCTGTATACCAGGCGAGGTACTTACCATCTCACCACTCAGACCACGGCATTAACTGACCCCACCACAATCGCAGACACCACACAACTCACTCACTCACACCCACAACACACGCACTCACAACACGACACTCACTCACACATACTACGGCACTCACTCATTCACACCACGACATACCCACACACCAACGCACACACACACCAACGCACCCACACCAACGCACCCACACACCACAACACACCCACACATCTATGCACCCACGCACCCGCTCACACCACAACACATTCACACACCCACGCACCCGCACACCACAGCACTTTGTCACCCGTTGTGCCGACACTCAAACACCCCAAATGCTGACAATCCAGTCCCCCGAGGCGGATGAACTGTTACCACCTTCTCACTATTCATTCCTAAACCACCTCGACAGCCCATGTGGTAGCACACGTGCGCTTGCCAGCAGGCAAGGCAGTTCAAGGCAGTTCACTGTGACACGGTGTGCACCGCGACGCTATCATCAGGTTAGTAGTGCTCCACTGCTAAAACACGCGCAACATATTTGACAGAAAAAATATCAACTCGTGTCCGTAAGCTCCATCGTGTACTCACCAGGAGAGAGCACAGCTCTATAATGAGATGCGTGTGTGTGTGTTTTGGTGTAACAGTTAGCGCGCTGCACTACGAACCAGGCGATCCGGGTTCGATTCCCGCTCGCGGCCAACAACCAGTGACGATTATTTGAACCGGTCCCGGGCCTCCCCTTGGTCGACTCATCCTCAAATGATTACCTGGTCCGGTGTGTAAGCATCACCACTGGGGAGACAAAGGCGGCCGGGCGTGGTGTTGGCCACCCACCCCCTCGTGTGCTGTGCCGGACTATATAGGTGCACGCCAACAGCACTTGCCCCAACAATCTGTTAAGGCTATACGGGGGATCTTTGTCTTTTTTTGTCGTATTAGGTATTTTAATTTGGTCGTGCCAACTCTTGCTGCTATTTGGGGGTTTGAATTCTCAGCAGCGCTGTCGGGGTTGCACACCAGCGCGAGCGACGGCCCGTGCTGGCACGACGGAAGGAACGAAACGCGCTCACTTACCACTGCTTGGTGATGTCGAACATCATGATGACGCCGTGGCAGTTCTTGTAAACATCAATGCACTCGGCGTCCAGCGCGAGCTCATCCTGCAGGAACACGCGCGCATCGTCAGCGATCCCTTCTCTGCTAGAGCTCGATAGCCGGCGGTTAGTTACCTCCAAGTCACTCTTCTATCGCTACTACCATGGTTGATATTCCCGTGAACTTCGACTTTCATTGATTCCTCCACCCGTGTTGAGGAATTCAGTCGACCGAACTATTTCATCTCATCTATGCTTTGTTCAAACACCACACTGCGGGTCACAACAACACACTAACCCAATCACCAACTCACTCACACACCCACCCACTCATTCAGCCACCACAATGCAGGTCATAACACTTCTCTCGATACTTCAACCACTTCGACTCACCTTCAACCTTCCATCAAGTTTCCAAAGTCGTCATTGCCACAGACGCTCCTGCAGGATAGTCATACCCCTGATGCCACTCATCACCCGTACAAACAGAGCGGTTTTATCGTTACTTGTGGAGCCACCCATGCTGGCCGCTCGTTCGTTCTTGTTCAAACTACAGCAGCGGACGTTAAACAATCAGCCCACTTCGAATAGAGGCCCCGAGACATCGCTGGGGTAACTTCAATGTTGACAGTTTCGTGTCCGACCTTGAACGGTCTGCATTTTTACAAAAACCCTCCCGCCGAAGTGACTGCTCTTTCCACCTGCTACGATGAGACGCCTGCGCTCGCTGCTCAACGCGTGCGCGCCACTCGTTAAAGGTAATTTACTTCATTTTTTAGAACTGCTTTTTGTGTGTTGTTTGTTGTCCTTATCCTGCACCTCCGATTAGCACGGTTGGCTACGTACGGTGCGAAAGAAGTTCAACGTACGTACACGCGTGTATTCACGAGCACGAAGATCAGCGCCGTGGTTACGACCAAGGCTGTCGCCATGTGAAAGCAACGACACGTCGGCTGGGGCGGATCTATCGTCAGTGTAAAACTCCGGCCACTCTGACAGCGCGGCGGGGATCACTTTCAGCCACAGCGAACAAACTCCTACCGGACCATCACGATCAACTCCTGGCAAAATAGTTCCAACTTGTTCTGGTCAAAGCTGAGAGTGCGACTACAGCCAACTGTATATACGTGTATACGTTGAACTTCTTTCGCACCGTATGTAACCAACCGTGCTAATCGGAGGTACGGAGGAAGGACAACACCTTGCATAGCTGCCACATCATAGCTTACTGCCAAAGATCGATGACATCTGCCAAAGTTCTTGAGGACAAAGATCGATGAGATTAATTTAGCTGCCATCAACACATCGGCCCCTGGATTAATCCCTTGACCAGTCAATAGCCTTACAAATGTCAGAGACGTAACAAATGACGAGGTCATTAATATTATGAACAAGTTATCATTCTAATGATGTTCACTACATGCTGTGCCGACTCAGTTAATAAAGGCCACTGTCTCAACAGTTAGCACCAACAATCACAAGAATGCGCAATGCACAATTTCACGAGGGTTTGTTCCCAGCCAACCACAAACATGCAACTGTACTGCTAGTCTTTAAAAAGACTGACGATCTCAGTTCCTAACAGCCAATCTCAAACCAATCTGCCTACCTGTAAGATCATTTTAACCGGAACAGCCGCGGTGACCGCCCTCAACAATGTTCTGCGAGCCGTAGACACGCTAGTCATGCCACTGTCCAAGTGCTACTGGTTTTAAGTTCGGCTTTTGATACGGTGGATCACAAGACTCTCCTTAAGACCCTCGACAGGCGTCTCGATGTCCGGGATAGGGTGCTGGATTGGCACGCTTCGTATTTATCTGATCGCTCACAAACATTCCACTTTAGATTGCAGTGCTCACCGACTTATTAAGCGGACTGTTGTGTCCCACAGGGTTCTGTTAGTGGTCCACAATTCTTTATAGCCTATGCGGAAGCTCCTGCTCACAACATCGGTGCATTCAATATAAATTACCAATTATATTCTGACAACACACAAGTGTATCTCCATCCTAACTTAACCGGTATCCATCATAATAGTGCCAACAAGACCTATGGCTCTTGTCAACATTCAACAGTGTGTCACAGAGATCAACAGCTGGTGTGCATCATGGCGACTTCAAGTGAACCCAACAAAGCTGAAACCCATAATCCACAATCGCTCCATTACGGTGTGTACGGAACGCTGCAGCCCGGCTGCTTATGGGACTACTCACCTTCCATGACCGCGTCACATCTGCTCGTCGAGAGTTGGCTCCCAGTGCAATTCCGGATAGTGTATGAACTGTGCCCATTAATGCACATTGCCAATATACAGTAGACTCTCTATTATCAGTGTGCGGTTTATCCTATTTTGGGATTAACCAAGCGCACCTGAAATTGACATAAATTAAAAACTCATGGATTTTCCCTGAAGCCCAAATTAATAATTCTTGGAAATGTTTATAAGTCACGTGCTTAATCCAACCAAATATGTTGCTTTAGTTAATGTGAAAACCGTTGTGATCGCTTCTACAGTACAGTAGTTGCATATCTTTGCAAGTGCCTGGAGTTTGATTGATGTTGATTGGCGTGGCTCTGCTGCTGTCCACTTAGTGGGCCGAGTCTTCTGCGCGGTAGCAGCAAAGTGTTATCACTGAGCACGCGCATCGATCAGTCGATCGTTAGTCTTGGTTCTAAATCAAAAGAGTATCAAAATCATCAGTTGTGCTTCAAAAGCCATTAATTTACACCCGAGTGTTTTTTTGCATAGAGATACACTAATAAAATTATATTTTTGGATTTTCCGCAATTTTGAATCATCTGCGGCCGTCCTCCCCATCATTAGCATGGATTAATCGAATCTATTGTGTGCATAAAAACAAATGTCCAGTCTGTTTGTTCAAACCCTCACAACCACAGCAAACCTCATTGACGGGCTGGTGTTCGCTCTGCAGGCAGCTCCGACTACGTCGTCCTGCGTGTAAGCAAAACGTTTGGGGAGCGCCGCCGCATTCTCGTTCGCTGACCCTAAGGCATGGAACTCACTCACCAGAAAACTGCGTGCCGAAAATGTTTTAAATATCTTTCGGGCACTTTTTAAAATGTTTTTTTATCAAGCTGGCTTTTAATTCTAAAACTCAGAATTGATAATGCAATGTGCCGCTCGTCAATATTGTAAGCAGTGCAATAGCGGTCACCATTGTATTTCTTATTTCTTCCCTTACACTCCTCCCATCATTCACTTTTCCAAAGCTTTTATAATAAGTCCATTAGCTGGTTACCTCTGACAGCTCTGTTTGTGCTTGTTTGTTGCTGGGCCATTTGACTTCTTGGGCCTTTGGGCCGATGCTCGGATAACCGCGTTTAAAAAAATATATATACATATATAATGAGAGCGCTCTGTTGTGTTTCCCTTCCTTAGCCGGGACGGATACATTTTTTTACACAAGGGGGGGGTGATGTAATGAGAACGCCATCGCCTGGATTATCAGGGGGGCATACATAATAATTATACAGTCCATGTGTAAAGTGAAGTTATATTAGGGTTAGGTTATATCCGGGTCGTTGATGGATTACAACTCATCACGATGATTGGCTCTGCCGGTTCTGGTCCATAACCAATGGGGGGAAGCCTCGGGGCGTGGCCCTGACGTAATGGAAAGGTGACAGCTGTTTGTAGAGGATTGGTTCTGCTGGCTTTAGCCACAGCCAATGGGGAGATGAGTCAGGGGCGTGGTCCCGGGAGCCTACGGGGGAGTCTAGAAGATTCCATAGAGGCTAACCAGGATGAGTGGAAACGTACCACGTGACCCGGGTATTAAATAGGGGTGGAGACGAACAACACGGGGTCAGAACGGGAACAAACGGAGGAGGGGGCCACGCGTGAGCGGGGCTCCGGGTTGCCACGTGGCGGCGCGTCTCTCTCTCTATCCCTCTCACGCTACCTGTCAGCAGCGTGAAGGAAAGCTGTAATGCAAAGTGAATAAAAGATCGGATTCCAGAAGTCGCCTCAATGACCTTTATTACATTGGTGACAGAAGTGCTTCTTGAGACCGTTTGGACAATTATTAGAAAATGTCCAAGCGCCTCAAAAAAAGAAATCCACCGAATCCTCCGTTGGATTAAAGATGTCGAGGCGGACGAGGACGAGCTGCTGGGAGCCACGGGTCCTCTACAGCCGTCTGCCACTCTCCCCGACGCCGCGCGTCGCCGACGGGCCGGCGGGGCGACGTCTCCGGCTGCGGACGAGGGGTGGCGTCGGGTGGCGGAGCAGATAGAGTCGCTCCGTGCGATCCTGCTAAATCTTGCAACGGCGGTAGCGTCATCAGCGGCCCTCGGTCGGCCGCGTGGAACTCACCCAAGGGCCGATGACCAAGATCTTCAGCGGGAAATGCCGTCCGCCATTACTTCTGCCGCGAAGGGAGAGGCCTCCATCTTGGGCGGGGCTGCTGCAACGGAGCCACCGGACGCCATCTTGGGCGGGGCTGCTGCCACGCGGCCGCCGGACGCCATCTTGGGCGGGGCTGCTGCAATGGAGCCGCCGGACGCCATCTTGGGCGGGGCTGCTGCCACGCGGCCGCCGGACGCCATCTTGACGGAGCCGCGTACTGCGCGAGGAGCGGGATCTGACACGCCCGAGGCCTCGGACATTCACCGCGGCCATCGCCTTTCTCAAATTAAAGAATTTGTCGCCGGGGGCGACTGGAGTGCGTTCACGTGGCGGTTCGAGTCAGCCTTTCGGTAGGTGCGATGGACGGAGGCAGAAGCGCTGGAGGCTCTGCCCATGCTGTTGGATGATGTCTCCTTGGCAGTCTTCCGACCCATCCCGGCGAGTAAGAAAAAGATGCTGCGTGACGCTTTCACAGAAATGCTGAGTTCTACGAGCCGCCGATGGCGGCTACCAGGAAATTCATGCAGCGCCGTCGAGGAGCAGAGGAATCGCCCTTGGCCTACCGTGAAGGCGCTGTTAGCGCTTGCCATGGCCGCCTACCCCGATTCGTCAGCCGATCTCCTGGATCCTCTCATCCTTTCCAGAATTATTAAGTTAGCCCAGGAACTAAACATCTCGTTGCCGGTGTGCGGCCACGAACCGCTTACATCTCGATGGGCGGCGCGCTGCTTGGACGCCAAGTTCAACCTTAAACGCTGGAATCAGATGGCGGCATGGACGGGGGATCCTGAAATAGACGGTCCACCGTTGGGGTGGTCTCCACGTCGGGTTGTCCACGGCTCCAACGACGACGAGGTGATGGCTGCTGTTCCTCGCTGGGTCCCGAAACGCCGGCCGCGCGAGCAGCGCGATGGGGCCGGATGACCACAAGCGAGGACCGGGGCGAGCGACCGCCGGGCGACGGCGGCCACGTGTTTTAAGTGGGATTGCTGCTGCCGACTTCAACCTTCTCAGCTCCCGTCGGGCCGGCTTCCATCTCCTCCACCGGACGCAGATCCACGGCACCCTCGGACAAGTCGGCACATATCGGACACCCGGCAGGTCTTGTCACATCACCCATCCACTCGCACACATGTTTGCACTCCGGAAGGGAATTGTGGATCACCTGTGTCGTTGCCGCACTTGGTTACACAATGGAAGAAATTGGCCCGTAGGGTGGTGGCAGCCGCGTCGGGGTCCTTGACGGTACGGGGTACCATCGATGGGATCGATGTTCGTATTTTGGTGGACACTGGCGCGTCTGCTACCATCATTTCCGATGTTATTTTTCATCTCCTGTCCATTCCTACTTCGCGGATCCGACCGGCTAACGACGCGTGCGTCGCTGCAAATGGGGGTAGCATGGGTATTTTGGGGCGAGTAGATGTGCGCATTGCTATAGGGAATATCACCGCGGAGGGACCAGTTTTGATCTCGCGTTCATTGGCCGTCCCATGCTTATTGGGCACCGATTTCCTTCGCCGCATGCCCGTTAAAATACTCGTCGACCAAGGTTGTTTGGAAATGTCAGGGGGCCGTAGAATGTCGTTCCTGCCGTCCCTGCCAGGCCGTTCGCCCCCAGAGAACGTTGTTAACGCGATTGTTGCTGCCACGGTAGAAGTACCATCAGGCTCACAAATGCTTATTCCGCTGTGTTACCGAAAGCAATTGGAAGCTGCGGACGGTGCAACGGGTGTGCTGTTGTCCCCGTCGAATTCTGTGGCAAAATCCTTTTCCCTAGTGGCGGCTCAAACTATCGTTCGGCCTAGTCAGGCCCCGTTTATACAAGTGTTAAATGGGGGCCCGGACCGGGTCGTCGTCCCGGCTGGCTCGGTGTTGGCTCACGCCACTACCGATTTTACCAGCTTTGAGGGTGAACCACCCACAAAAATGACCGCTGGTGGGCCAAGATCCGATCGTTCAGACGATCGATGGATCGCAGATTTGTGCGGGGAAAATAAGTCCTTGTCGGCCACGCACCGGAGCGCCTTGCATTCATTATTATCGGAGTACGCTGACGTTTTCAGTAAAAACGATTTGGATCTGGGCCATACCTCGCTCTTGTCACACCATATCGACACCGGTGTGGCGGGACCGATTTGTATGCACCCGCATCGCATGAGCCCTGCAGAAAGGAAACACGTGCGTGGCGCGGTGGACAACATGTTGGCGGCCGATATAATTTCGCCGTCCAACAGTCTTTGGGGCGCGCCGATGGTGCTGGTTAAGAAAAAGGATGGTGGGACGAGGTTTTGTGTAGACTTCCGCCAATTGAATAAGATATCCGTGGCGGACGCATACCCTTTGCCACGGATGGACGACTCGTTGGACGCTTTGTCAGGGGCACATTTTTTCTCCACCCTCGACCTGTCATCTGGGTTTTGGCAGCTTCCCCTCGATAATGCGTCCAGACCGAAAACGGCGTTCCGCACGCCACAAGGCCTCTTTGAGTTTAACCGCCTACCTATGGGCTTGAATGCGGCACTGGCGACGTTCCAACGCCTCATGGAACTGGTGCTGGCGGGGCTGCAGTGGGAAACGTGCCTCATATATTTGGACGATATCATTGTATTCAGCTGCACTTTCGAAGAACACCTCCAAAGACTGAAGACTGTCTTTCGGAGGATGCGCTCGGCTGACCTAAAATTTAAACCAAAAAAGTGCCACCTTTTGCAACGATCTGTCCGCTACTTGGGGCACATCGTCAGTTCTGACGGTGTGTCCACGGATCCTCAGAAAACGGTGTGTGTCCGAGAGTGGCCCACGCCCACTTCGGTGGGCAATGTACGGCGGTTTATAGGGTTCGCATCATACTATCGCCGTTTTGTAAAAAATTTCGTGACGCTGGCCAAGCCGCTGCATGTTCAGAGATTTAAATGGGGCCCGGAAGAGGAGCGCTCTTTTCAATCTCTTCGGGATCACCTTGCCACCGCGCCGACACTCGACTACCCAGACTTTTCCCAGCCGTTAATCCTTGACACGGATGCTAGCGATATCGGCATAGGAGCCGTTTTGTCGCAATGGAAAGACGGGGTCGAGCGAGTGGTGGCATACGGCAGCAGGGTTCTGTCTCCTGCCGAGACGCGTTATTGCATGACGCGACGGGAACTGCTAGCAATCGTACATTTTGTTCGCCAGTACCGGCCGTACCTGTATGTAAGGAAATTCCTTGTGCGCACTAACCACGCTGCCTTGCAATATTCTTTGAAATTGGAATCCCGGTGCCTGACGTGGCCAACAGACCTGTCATCCCTGTCAAGGGTGATCTTCCGCAGCCTGTTTCTTTGCCGTCCACAGCGCCCCTGAAGGTAACGACGGGACCGGAGGATGTCGTCATTTCCCCGTGCCCATCTGCGGGGGATCTGGCCGGACCGCCCATTGTTGGACCACTACCTCCACCAGCCGGTGTTCCTGTTTCGCCACTGGCGGATGGACCGGCTATGCGGACATGCTCAAAATCGTCACAATTTTCTTAAGCGGTTTCAGATTCGGGTTGCGTGTTTTTCCGCTGTTGTTGTTCAGGTTGCGTTTTTTTCCGCTGTGTTGTTGTTGCGTTGGGGGGGTCCAACATTCCGTTATAATTCTCTCTTCGAGTTGTGTTCTGTTCATGGGGCTAATAGCGCTCTGTTGTGTTGCCCTTCCTTAGCCGGGACGGCTAAAAAAAAGGGGGGGGGGGGTGATGTAATGAGAGCGCCATCGCCTGGATTATCAGGGGTGCATACATAATAAGTATACAGTCCATGCTTATCCATAGTGGGGTTTACATCTAGGGGAAAGGTGAGAGGCAGTTCCACCAGGGAAGCCTCTGGAACGTTTGAATAGGTTCCAAGAGGGGTGTGGCCAGAGACGGGGCTTAGTCCCGGGGTAGGGGGATATAAGCGGGACACAGAGCAACGCAAGGGGTCGGTGTTGAAGACTGAAGAGGAGCCCCGCCGCTGCTGCCCGCCATCTCCATCAACCACGTGGCGGCTCGTCCTCCAGCCGCCCAGCCGCTCCCGAGCGCATTGTCAGCCAGCGGTGCGTTGGAGAGCGGGCGAGCGCCACGTGGCATGGGGCAACATAGACACACGAAGAGTGGATATCCGTGGAGCAGAGACGGAGACACGTGGCTGTACCGAGCTTTATTGAATAAACAAACCGAAGTAACTTACCGTGTCGGAGATCACTCATTGCACATATATCACTGCGAATCCTACACCTTCACCACACGACGGCTCAGACAAGGAAGCCGCCAACAGCAGGTCTTGCACAGCCGTTACAGAGACAGCATGAGCTAGAGAACCGGTGCGAGGCTCATCGATACGCGTCCACAGAAGCAGAGGGGTCCGTTCTGAAAGGGCCACTGTAAGCGATGGTATTTAGCACGTTTCGCCGCTGCAAGGCGGTAAGTGTTTCCTCACGGCAATTTGGCCTGGGGATGACCAGTGGCAACTTCTCACGAGAGCGCTTTGCCTGAGCAAAGTACTCCTCAACGTCGACATTGCCAATATCAGACACGGTTCCAAATGGTGCCTCATCGTGACGACAGTGCAATTCCTGACAGCCCTGCTACACGTGATGATTCCAAATTCAAGAGAAATAAAAAGAAGTAACATTGCTAAGACTCTCTTGCCCATTCCTTGCGCACAGCTGCCAAGCTGCCCAGCTCATCATCTTCAATTTCCCGATATTAGAAAGCCACTATGGCTATGCACTTTTAAATCATCTATATTGAAAACGAATATATTTAGAACTGCTTTGTGTATTTTGTTTGTTGTGCTTCCCCCGCACCTCTGATTAGCACGGTTGGCTATGTAGGTGCGAAAAAAGTTTAACAAAACCACATATATTGAACCAAACACCACAGACACTTTCAGTATCGACACACCCCGTTAACGGCGGTGAGAGCGGAAGTACCGGGGTGCAGCCCTCCTTACCTCCTGGGGCTCGTTTTCCAGCTTCAGGGAATCCCCTTTCTTCCTGCTCCTCCCTGCCACGCACAGCACGCAACACAGCGTCACACACCGCGGTTCTCACCCCAACACCGCGTCATGCACCGCGGTGCTCACCCCAACACCGCGTCACGCACCGCGGTGCTCACCGCAACACCGCGTCACGCACCGCGGTACTCACCCCAAGCAGCACAGCATCTCGCACAGGTTTACAGTAAAAGCGCAGATGGGTTTGCACGTGGATGCGAGTAAACAACTCAATTACAATGTTACCAGTTTTTGCTTGCAACTAATTCACACCTGAATTCGTATGGTTTAAATTACGAATGCACGCATGCACATTGAACTTCTTTCGCACTTCGATTTAAAACTTTCGTGACTGCAGGGATTCATCTTCTTGGTTCTTTCGGTAAAGTCACGTAGAATGGAAATAATAAAAGAATACAAATAAAACATAATAAAATAATTCTCACGACGTTTCGGCCACAACGCAAGCAGCCGTCCTCATCTGAAGAACAGGTCTGTCGATAAGACAGAGTATGAATGACACGTCCTAGGCTTGGAGCGTCTATTTAAGCTGGGAGGGAGGAGGAAGAGCGCCTTGACAAAATAATTTGCATATCAAGAGGAATTTTAGCATATTTATGGGAAATGCAGATATGCGACTAGTACTACTTGTGAAATGCGTAGGTTTGGCGGGGGGTTTAAAGTCATGTTTTGCCCGTGTATTATGCAGGACCAGCAGCATTGTTGACTGCAACAATGTCGACATCGGATTGGGAACATGTAGACAAAATGACTGCCTCTTCAGCTGCCGCTATGTCGACCAAATGTAAGGACAACTTGATTTCTAAATTCAACCGCCTCTCAAACAAGAGACCGGACCCACACACTGAAAAGCTAGACGTTAACAAAGTCGTAATTAATCGCAGTAACAGTTCTATTTCTGATGGTCTGAAATCCGTTTTACCTAAAGGACTAAACTTTGCAGTCACACCTAGACACATACCAGTTAATGATATCATTGCCCGAGTAGATGTGGCTCTCAAGGGCCTGAATCACATTGCTGCAGACGTAGCAAGATCTGAAATCTCTGCAACCCTCAAAAACGCTAAGATGCCAGCTAGCAACATCAGCAAAGATGAGCGTTTTGAATTAGCTCAATTAAAAAAGAGGGATGACATTGTCATATTCTCAGCCGACAAAGGCAATTCCCCTGTCATCATGGACAAAATAGAATACAACAACAAAATTCAAGAATTACTCAAAGATGGCAGCTATACAAAAATAAAAAGAGACCCCACCAACAGCCTCGTCATTAAAACCAACAAAATCATTTCTGATTCAACCGCATTAATTGATCAAACCAAACAGTTCTCGTTGAAACCTTCTGCAGCCAGGCCACCAAGATTATATGGCTTGCCAAAGATACATAAAGACGATACACCTCTTTGTCCCATTGTCTCTACTATCAACTCCCCCACCTACAAACTGGCTCGTTTTTTGTCTGAAATCCTGCCGCCTTTCACTTGAAAAACCACCTCTGCGGTACTAAACTCTACTGACTTGGTATCGACAATCAAGGGCATTTCCCTGTCCCCAGACGACCTGCTTGTCAGTTTTGATGTGGTTTCCTTATTCACCAAAGTTCCTGTACCTGACACCATCGCAATCATTGAAGACTTGGTTCATCAAGGACTGAATACTGGGGTACCCCCCCTGGTGAGACACTGCTTAACCAATACATACTTCACCTGGAATGGAACTTTCTACAAACAAACTGAGGGCACCCCAATGGCCTCCCCCCTATCTCCGGTTGTAGCCAACGTTTTCATGGAGAAATTTGAGACTGACGCCATCCAGACTGCCACTCTACGCCCGACCTTATGGAAGAGGTACGTAGATGACACTTTTGTCATCTGGCCACATGGCCAGCCTGCTCTAGACCAATTCCTCGACTACATCAATTCCATACACCCAGCCATCAGATTCACCATGGAAGTCGAAAAAGATGGCAAGCTACCCTTTTTGGATGTCCTAATTAAAAGGAGACCTGATGGTTCAATGAGCCACTCTGTCTACAGGAAAGCCACCCATACGGATGCTTACCTAAAACCGGATTCCCACCACCATCCATCCCAGAAGAATTCCCTCATCAAGACTCTATACCATAAAGCCCAATGCATCTCCGACCAGGAACACATTGCCAGTGAACTCAAACACGTACGCCAAGCTCTTAAGGCTAATGGTTACTCCGACTACACAATCCGCAAAGTCATCACTCCAACCATCAAGAAGGATCCTGTTGAGGAGCCTTTCAAAACCATCACCTTACCCTACATTGCTGGGGTCACAAAAAATATCTCCAAAATCCTGATAAAACACAAGATCCAGGTCCGATTCAACACAGTACATAAAATCCGTGATCTGGTCCCGTCTGTAACAGATGTGGTTCCAGACATACAGTACCCTGGCGTCTACAAACTAAGTTGCCTCTGTGGTAGCAGTTACATTGGAGAAACCAAACGACATGTTTCGGACCGAATCCGTGAACATAAAGCAGACTTGAAAGACGGTAGGACAAACACCTCAGCCGTGGCAGATCACTGTTACAATTCAGTGGGCTCACATGACATTGACTTCTCCAAGACAGAGGTTCTCTGCAAGCCATCTGGCTACCATGAGAGATTAGTTCATGAGGCAATCCACATATACAAACACAGAGACAATTTCAACCGAGAAGATGGATTCTGGCTCAGTAATTATTGGAAGGACGTAATAAACCATTTCGGATCTTAACTGATTGTGTTCACGTTTACAGTGACTTTCAGACCGCGTTCCACTCACTGGCATTGTATTCTCCGCAGGGAATAGATTCTTTGCTCCGCTGCAAGTATCCAACCACCACTCTCCCATTGACATATTTTGCTGCTTCCTCTTAGTATCTTTCACGTCACGGTCAATGGTATAGTATATAGCGGATTGTATAATAATAAATAGTATAAAATTGTAATGTTTAATACAATGTACAAGGTAATAGATGGTGTCATAGTTGTATGGTGAATATGCAGTAGTGTGGTGTGCAGTAGGGTGGGTAGAATCATACATACTGTAATATTACAATGTATAAGGTATAGGGTGGTGTATAGTAATACAGTATGTGGTTTAATGTTGGGTTTGTCTGTGGCAGTATGTAGTACGGGGTAGACCCGTGTGATGTAGGAGAATAAAGTTTGGCTGGAGGCGTGTTATATTTTTTGCGACATAGAATTGTGGTATATTACTTACTGTTGGTAGCTCAGCTTATTGGAGAGTATTTTTTAGTATACTGATGATACTATGTAGTTTATACTTTGGTTGTTTACGTGGTGGTTTGGTTGCTGCAGCTACATACTGTTAACATTCCTTCCCTTTATTAATGCTTCCCCCTTTCCCCTCCCTTTGATGCTGCTGGTCCTGCATAATGCAAGGGCAAAACATGACTTTAAACCCCCCGCCAAACCTCCTACGCATTTCACAAGTAGTACTTATCGACAGACCTGTTCTTCACCTGAGGACGGCTGCTTGCGTTGTGGCCGAAACGTCGTGGGAATTATTTTATTATGTTTTCTTTTTATTATTTTATTATTTCCATTGTACGTGACTTTACCGAAAAAACCAAGAAGATTATTTCGCACTGTATATAGCCAAACCTGCTAATCGGAGGGGTGGAAAAAGGACAAAACACGCAGGTATACAGCGCCCACGAAGGTTGGGAGGGGAAAGTTTGCAACCCTGCAAAGATTATTTTGTTGAACTCGATGATAAACTGAAAGACCAGGGGTGGAGTCTTGTTGACCAAAACAACAACGGCAACAGCGTTAAAACAAAGTCGGTGCACTAAAAGCTCAGACTTGCCAAGACTTCCTCTGAAGACAAAGCGTCATCCTGAGCGTCAAAGTGAGGGATGAACAAAGGGGTAGAGCGGTGAGACGCGACAGGCAGCAGAAAACAAGGGGCAGGCGACTTGAACAAATAGAAGGGCAGGCCACATAAACAAATAGAAGGGCAGGAGACATAGACAAAGAGAAGGAGACATAGACAAAGAGAAGGGCAGGAGACATAGACAAAGAGAAGGGCAGGCAACATCAAAAAAGAGAAAAAAATAAACAAAAAGGCAATCATTCATAATCAATGTTTTTGGGTTTAGATCGCGTTATTTATAAATGTGTCGTAACCCTCCACCACCCGAGACGGCCAATCAGTAAAAAAGTGTCACGTTGACAAAAGACAAATAGTTCACTGCTTTAGCCCACCGGTGTGTTGAAGCGTGAAACCACAACATTTACAATTTGAGTACGACGTTTTGCTGGTAATTGCATCCAGCATCATCGGGCAATTCGCCAGAAAGCCTACGTGTTAAAAAGGCAATCAGTCGGAAGCGAGATTAAGAAACGGAACCAATAGGGGAGGGAAAAGAACGATGGACATGCGCTGAGATCGGTGACAAGTTAAAAACCCGCGGGCAAGAAAGCAACGTCGCAATGTTCAAACCAACAAAAGGGTCTCGTGTTTGGTGCTTTGTGCCGCAGCAGCTACATCAGTGCAAATTCCACAAAAGGTAGCACTGTTTTCACCTTCGCAACGCTGGTCCTTAAGATTCAGCGTCAGCACCGGCGTAAGGGATGACATTCCATACAGGCAGCATCGTCCTCTCCTCTAAACATATGGCAATTCGCGAATACTGGTTCAAGCAAGCCCGCTGATCAGACACTGAATGTCGAAACCGGTCAAGGGTATCGAGTTGTCATCATGGCCAAAGCCAAAGCCATGATGCCGCCGTACCTCACTGCTAACGCTCTCTACCCTCCGCCAGATCCCGCAGCTGCAGCACAGGAAACGCGTAGCGACATGCAACGTGTGCCCTGACCAGTGTCCCACCATCTGCTCTTTTTTATTTTAATAAATAATAATAAACTATGTTTTATTTTACCAGCTAAGGCCCACTGAGCTATGTAGCTCTTTTTCAGAAGCAACCTGGCCACAAATGATAGCTCAGCAAAGTGGCTTATCGCGTGGAAATATATAGCAGCCAAATATTCTAAAAGTGTGTGACGTTGATTCTAAATGTGGAGGGAAAAAACCGGAGGACTTGGAGAAAAAACCACACGGCCATGGGGAGACACGCAAACTCCAAAAAGGCTAGGGAGATAACATCTCGCCACCATCGCCCGATTCGTGACGACCACTTCAATGCCTGTCTCAGCAATCGGCCCTTATCCATCAAGCACTGATCCCACCCAACACAACTGGTTGTGCATAACTATATCTAAAACACTCACATGACACGCTATCTTCTAGGCTTTTGCATTGCATATCCTGTCGTGCGACGGAATTCATAGCATTCACCTCGACACAGCTGGCCTCAAATGTCAACAACTTATTGGCTCGAGCTGCCGAGTCAGCGTCCAGCTCTGTGATCTACATAGTAATACAGATGGCACTCCTGCCTCCAATAGCCTTCTCTTTACGATCAGACTTACCAGTTTTATCTGTAGGACCTTTTGCCAGCATCAAAATGATGAAAATATAAGAATAGGCTTTACCTTTCTGGCAATAAAAAAGGTATTAAGATGTTCAAACGCAAGATACCTATTGCAAGGCATCATTATTTTTACGAGTTTGTTCGAGTTAAACCAATGCTTCTCAAAAAAAACGTTCACCCTCAGAAGGCAGTGTGGCTAATGGGATGTACGTACCGTCACGACCTATACGATCCGCTAATTTACATCTGCTCCATGTGCCGACTCTGTACCTGGGGTGACCGAGCCTTTGCATGCACTGCGCCAAGACTACGGAACGCCCTGTCACCTGTGGTCAGACAGGCGAGGTCACACACTTTGTTGCGGTCTTCTCTAAAGACTCACCTGTTTCGCCTGGCCTACACTTCCCATGTATGACCAGTGGACTCTGGACTCACTATTTATATTTCACTATTTATATTTTCCAACTTCGTGCATGGCGCACTGAGGTCCTTGGATGAATTGCGCCTTATAAATGTAAATTATTATTATACAAATATTTCACATTTGTTTGTGGAGACACAGATAAGGCAAGGTGTATCGTATGCTCATATATTGTTGTAAATACGTGGTAAGAGGTAAGAACATATTGCTTTGTCTGCCACTTGCCTTTATCAACGACATCCCAAACCTCCACCTTGACGACATCGTCCGTAGCTGCGCAAAAGGAAACAAGTAGAAGCGTTAAACATAATGATGGGGACATTGGTGCATAATGTTCCGTAACGTTTTATTCGTAATGAAAAAGCTCATAGATACAAATATTTACATCCACCATGCAGACTGAAAAAATATAATGAAATAATCTCATTGATGTAGTGCAGGGGGGGAGAACGTCCTGCCCGCGGGTCGTATAAGGCCCGCAAAATAATTTGGTCTGGCCCTGCCAACGCAACCGCAGGCGGGACTCGAAATTCATTAAATCTAGGAGCAAACCTGGAAAAGCAGTTGCGAGTAGCAACATCATCAATACCAGCTAACATCACACACCTCACCAAAGAGAAGCAGTTCCAGCCATCACATTAGGGGTGAGTTAATTAAATGTTTGACCAAATATAACAGCCTAATTTTTTTAATTTTGTATGGCCCGCAAATGATGTTATAAATATCAAAACGGCCCTTGGCAGAAAAAAGGTTCCCCACCCCTGATGTAGTGTATGCATGTTGAACATCTTTCGCACAGTAGGTAGCCAACCGTCCTAATCGGAGGTGAGCGGGAAAGACAGCAAGCCAAATATAAAAAACTGTTCCAAAGAAATTAGTTGTCAAACTAGATGATATTCTATAGTTCTTTCAGTAAAGTCACTTTACCAAAAGAACCATAGCATATGAATTCCTGCAGTCACGAAAGTTAAGTCAAAATTTTAACCAGATGATTTAAAAGTGCATGGCTCCAGTGGCTTCCTAATATCGGAAGAGCATTCCAGACGGCCGCATGGATGTACAGTTGATCGTGAGACAGAAACTAAATCTGCTGCCGTTTCATTGAAAAAAACACACAAGACAGGCGGTACGACGATCCACATTTACGGCATTTATACAATTCCACCATGGATCAATTTACGAAGCAGAAACTTGATTAAAGAAGCATCTTCCGACGCGACTGAGAACAAATTCGAACAGTCGGTCTGGTTTTCCGACGTGACTTGACGTGGAGCTTTTGTTATTCTGCACGCATGTACGTTGAACATCTTTTGCACTGTACGTAGGCAACCGTGTTTTTGTGGATTTTTACCGACTAAACCCTGTTAAATGTGACTGATAAAAGGAAAAGCACATCGGCAAGTCATGCTTCTGCTGTTTCAACTGTCGATGATCACATTTATGACGGGGTTTCCAGGAAGCAGGGACCACCTGTAATTCTACACATTTCAAGAAGTAGTGCAATCATCACTTGAGAAGTGGAATGCCAGCCGAAACGTTCATGGCATGAACATGATGCAGCGCCGTGTCGATCGGCCTGGCAGGTGACGTCCCAACCGTCCGGCGAGGCTCTGTGTACAGAACACTGCCCACCATCCATAAAAAAATTTTTTGCTTAGTTCGCGTAAATGTCGTTAAACCCGTCGCCACCCGATATAGACAATTAGTCAAATTTGTCACGTAAACAAAACGTGCCAATTCGTTACTAGTTCAGCACACTGGTGTGTTGGAGAGTAAACCCACATTTACAATTCGAGCACCTGTGACGTTTTGCCGGTAATTACAACCAGCATCGTCAGGCGACAGCCAGAGTTGGTCGCGAAAGCCTACGCGTTAAACTCACTGCCCAAATAACCATTTTGGTTATTTATTTAACATTTATTTATCTCGGAACGGCCTCAATGAATATCAAATTTTTAAGGATGGTTCCGCTAAGTTTTCACAGGAGGGGGCAATGTTGCCGCTCTGTGTGATCCTGCATGAGTACAGATTACCCCTCTAGACCTGTCGACCTGGAGGGGTAATCGTGGGTATGGGCCAGTTATATAATGACTAACGAGAAGGGAGCGTATCTGGGGTAAAGGTGATAGGCGGAGTCATTCGGAAAGCTCTGGGAACCTGCTCGATGGTTCTGGAAGGGGGCGGGGCTTGGCCATGCCGGGAGGGATATAAGGGGGATGGAACAAGAGGTTCGGGGCTGTTGCGGGTCCTGGATCCTGGCTGCGTCGCTGCTCGCCATCATCTCTCTTCGTCGTCCGGCCGCGTGGCCGATCCTCTGCACGGCTCTCATCCTCGTCGTCGCTACGCTAGTCAGACAGCTGTGCCATTAGACGCCGATGATGGGGTTGTGTAGAAGGGTCGGCTATGTGTAGCCATGTAGATACGTTCTGTATAACGCCCAGTATTGTGCCCAGTGTGAGAATAAATAAGAAGCTCTCTACACGACATGTCTCGAAAGTCGCTCACTACACAGGTATGCCTCCATACATAATCAAAGTTTTTTTTTTTTCAAACCTTCATTTTGGATAATCATGATCGCGAAACCTAAATGTGTTAAAATGGTATCCCTCGATTTACCAACGTTCAGTTTTATGCAACTTCACGTTTATCGACAAATGATGGACACTTTTCGATCAATTAATTTTCTCTCCGGCCACGTGCGCCATGAGATCATCAAACGAGAAGCCACCCAGGAGGCTGGGTAGTCATCAACCCGCGACAGCGTCACGGTGTCCCTGCAGTGGCAACAATGACGCCTCTACATCGCCTCGCCAGTCATTCCCGCACGGTTTGCTACGTACGGTGCAAAAGAAGCTCAATATACATACATATATTCCAACATGCAGATCTTTTGGCAAGTTCCCTGGTCCAACAAGGACTGAATCCATATGTACCAACTTTGGTAAGACACTGCCTTACCAACACTTACTTCACCGGGAATGGTACATTCTACAAACAAAATGAGGGTACCCCAATGGGTTCTCCCTTATCGCCAGTGGTAGCGAATGTTTTCATGGAGAAATTTGAGACAGATGCCATCCAGACATCCACCCTCCGTCCTTCCTTGTGGAAGAGATAC
The DNA here is from genome assembly GCA_014621495.2 of Entosphenus tridentatus. NCBI lineage: Eukaryota > Metazoa > Chordata > Hyperoartia > Petromyzontiformes > Petromyzontidae > Entosphenus > Entosphenus tridentatus. The sequence continues at coordinate 7,841,937 of CM025656.2, forward strand.
GTAAATGACACGTTCGTCATCTGGCCACATGGCCTGCCAGCACTGAACCAATTTCTCAACCACATCAATTCCATACACCCATCTATCAAATTCACCATGGAAGTGGAAAAGGATGGCAAGCTACCATTCCTGGATATTTTGATCGAGAAGAGACCTGATGGCTCGTTGGGACACTGTCTACAGGAATGCCACCCACACAGATGCCTATCTAAAGCCTGACTCCCACCACCATCCAGCCCAGAAGAATTCCCTCATCAAAACTCTACACCATAGGGCTCGTTGCATCTCCGACCGGCATCACTTAGCCAGTGAGCTGGAGCACGTACACCAAGCCCTCAGGATGAACTCTGCTGACCCATCGCCTATTACACTGGTCAACACACTTTTTCTGGCATAAGGTATTCCAACGGTTTTAAGGTAATTTCCAAATCTAGCATCAGTTTTTGTCTATCACATCAGGTTTTTGAGATATAAAATATTGCATTTTCAATAAAAACTGCAGAAGAAAAATATTAAATAAATGTGGATATCTACATAAAATTATATTATAAACACACTATCCTAATAATACAGCACCATATTTTAACACTCAAGCAGTCACTGACTCGCAACAACTTGCAATCATAAGTGACAGAGTTAATTTCGGGTAAAATCAATGAAAATGGGGTATGCCGATAGCATAAAATGAGATGTGATAGAGCAAATCTGAGATCAGATTTGGAATCAGCACCCTGATATTAGTCTAAAACAGCTGCAAAAGTCCAGGCCAGAAAAAAAAGTTTTTTTTTTGTCGACCAGTGTTATCAGAGATTTGTTCATGAAGCCATCCAAATATATAAACACAGACACAACTTCAACCGAAAAGATGGGTACAAACTGAGCAATCATTGCAAGGACGTTATTAACCAGGTAAAGTCTTAACTGACTGGGTAGTTTCCATCCCACCTGTCTGTGTCAGCTGTTATTTCCGACTCTCTGTGTGTCTTTCTCTCTCTCTCTCTGTGCATCTCTCTCCGATCTCTACTTCAGTGACGCAGGTACTGCCGCGGGGTCCACTTTCTGCCCCGCCTCCCCCCCCTCTCCCCCACCTTCTCTCTCCCCCCCTGCAGCCGCTGCTACGGTGGTCCACTTTACTCCAGTGACCCGGGTGCTGCCGCGGGATCCACTTTATGCCCAGCCTCCTCCCCCCGCCCTTCTCTCTCCCCCCCTACTGCGGAGGCCTATATAACCTCATGCCACCGCAGATCTCTTCGCCTACTTCAGCAGTTTTTTCTTGCTGTGGTTGTCCCACCTGATGACGATTGCTTGTGTTGCGATGGAAACATCATGATCTATTATTTTTTCTACCGATGTGACCTTACCGAAAGAACTAAAGAGTATGGATTCCTGCAGTCACGAAAGCTTCAAATCAAGATTTTCCCTGAAAGAGTAAATTACTTTTGTTGTTAATTACTATTCAATAGTTTTAACATTTATGTTATTTTATTATTATTATTGTATTGTGAAACGAGATATAGGTACATATTTTTAGGTTAAGGGTAAAATTGGAATGACTCTCCAAAACTAAATGTAGCTTTATACGTGTTTTTTTTAAGAACGCATCCCTTTTGTAAACAGAGGGATACCTGTAATTTGCAGGCAATTTTTCAGCATTGGGATGTTTAGCCGATACCGGGTGCATTCTACGTTCATTGTCTATTGAGGTTTTTTTTTATTGCCGACACCGGAGAACCCAGAGAAAACCCACACAGGACATGGAGAGAATGTGCAAACTCGTACACACAGGAAGGTGGCCGAGTCGGACATCAAAGCCAAGTCCCTCTGGCTGTGGGGCACGAGTGCTACCCCCCGTTTACGCTGAAGACATGATAAATTGATCTCGATACTCTCGACCAGTTTCGACATTCAGTGTCTCATCAGCGGACTTGCTTAAAACAGTCCTCAGGAACTGTCAGATGTTTACAGGCAAGGATGATGCTGCCTGTATGGAATATTAACCCTTACATTGGCGCTGACACTTTAATATCTCACCCAAGCTTATGCTGAAACTTACAGTCGGAAGTGATTTAAAAAAATAAACGAAATTAGCCAGCATTTAATTTGTTTCCTTGAATGGTCTCGGTGAGAATGTTATAGGTTGGATTAATTCATAAAAGACCGGTCACTTCTTAGCAGTGGTTAATCGCATGTTTCTGGTGGTGCTGTATTGAAAGCGGTGCACAAGTACAAATAACAAAAACTAAACGGACTCATCTAGAACACTGTGGCTCTAAAGAGAGAACAATAAACGTTCTTCGCAGCACGTAACAAAGTTCCAAGGGGTCGACATGTATTGGTGAAAGTGTTGAGTTTTTGTTATTTCTCATCAGCAGCATCACTCAGCAGAACACACAAGGGCCATGCCTCCTGCAGTCCTTACTCAAAGAGCACAGGGTTTGCCACAATGTCGTCGTCGCAATATTCTACAACATTCATCTTGACACGACGACGATTATTGACGCAGAATTGCGTTCCGCGCCCGTGTATGTCACGCTAATGATGGTTTGAAGTTTTTCAACAAAAGTTAACTCGGCAAAAGCCCGCCACTGATATTTATAATCCACTAGTGGTTAGTACCCGGCGTTGCTCGGGCGAAAAAGGCAGACACATGTAGTTACACACGCAAATCCATTGATATACACATAGAGTTACACGCACAAATGGACTCACACATACATACATAGACTGAACAACAACCGCCATTCGCCACAAAGTGGCGGTGACGTCACAACAACGCTTGTGCCAGGCTATGTGCACCTTGAGGGCACGTGAAGTGTCGAACGCCCGCTGGCAAGAGGTCACGGGGCAAACCCAGATGGCACAGGTCGACTGACTGAGATGACTGGCTGATGCACCACCCGTGGCCCCTGCTGTGGCAACTTTCTGTGCTTTAGCCACCCGGCGCTCCGCTCGTTGTTGTGAGCGTCGCTCCTCCGTCCTCCGTTGTTGTTGGAGGGTGACTGCCTCCAACTGGCCAGTAGCGTCCTTCAGGAGCCTCCTCCACAGTGGCCGATCTTGACACGGCTGGTACCAGTCATCCGCAAGTGGACTCAGCTCCAAATCCTCCTGTAGCACATCACTCCATGTCTTCTCCAGCCCATGCCGCGCCCGTTTAGCCTCCTCGATCCGGAGGAACAAAAGCTGTTTAGGCATGCGGTGGCTGGCCATGTGGGCTACATGACTCAGGCAACGCAGCCTTGCCTGCCGGAGGTCACCGATGGGACTTTGTCCACATCTTTCAAGAATTTGTGAGCTCCTCACACAATGCAGCCTGGTTAAACCCAGGATGGATCGTAGGCAGGCCAGCCTAAATGTTTCTAACCGGTGAAGATGTTCCATTAGGGGGGTCCAAGTTTCGCAAGCGTAGAGAAGGGAGGGAATGACCATGGCCGAGAAGACCTGAAGCTTCGTACGGAGTGATAGACCAGGTATCTTCCACACAGCATTACGCAGCCAATGAAAAGATACTGCAGTACGACTGATTCGGAGTGGGGACCTCTGCTGTTAAACCGGAGCCGGTCATTAGCACACTGCCCAGGGAAACTCTCCACTGTCTCCACAACTGCCCCATCACCAATTGGGAGTTGTGGGGGTGGAGTGTCCGATGGTACAAAATAGGCAGGCAGGTGCTTAGCTTTGTTTGGGCTGATGGTAAGGCCCCACCTGTTGGTGGCAAGCACCAGGTTCAGCAGCAGCACCTGGAACTCCTCCTCCAAGTGAGCAGCCATTGGCAGATCATGGGCATACATAACGTGGTTGAGCAATAGGGAGCCATCCCTTGACCGCACCCGGGCATCGATGAGCCTCCCATTGTATCTGTAGCAGATGGGAATTCTTCCGGTACAGGTATTGAAGGCTCGACGAACTACGTGGTCCAATGTGGGAGCCAGAGGACATCCCTGTTGCACCCCAAGGTGTAAAGGGAATGGCTCTGACTCACGGCCACGTAGTTAAGATGCGGGGCCGCTCAGCATCATGAAGGTCCTTAAGGATGGTGAAGAGTGGGTTCGGGACTCGGAAAGCACGAAGAGCAACCCAGAGGCCAGGCCTACTGATGGTATCATAGGCCTTGAGCAGGTCAATAAAGCACACGCATGGACTAAGATGCACACATGGACCTACAGACATGCAAAGAAATGGAGTTACACTGACTAACATGGAGGCATGCACACACAGCGACTAACACACACGCACATGGACTGAGACACACACACACACATACGGACTGACACACACAAACACATCGACTTACAGACACACATATGGACTCACACACACATAGACATGCACTTGAGTTACACACACATATCGATGTACACACATACAGCGACACACACACATACATAGAGTGACACACACATTGCCGTACACACACATACACATGTGGACTGTCACACAGACATCCACTTGAGATATACACACATGGAGTTGCACACACATATATGGACGTACACACATACAGCGACTCACACACACACACACCGACTGGCACACAGCAATACGTGGACTAAAACACACATTGACGTAAACACACATATGTATTTACACACACACATATGGACTAAGACACACACACATGAACTTACACATATATAGACTGACACACACATAGGCCTACACACACATACACATATGGACTGTGACACACAGATATCTACTTTAGATACACAAACATGGATTAACACACATATGGACTCACACACAGACGCATTGACTTACACACACACATCGAGTGACACACACATGTATAGACTTACACACACATGTGGACTAACACACACACACACATATGGACTGACATACACATCGACGTACACGCACACAGATCGACTGACACACACACATGGACTAACACACACACATAAACACTTTGACGTTGTCTGTTCGAAAAAGACACCCACATGGAGTTAAAGACACGCATGGCTCTACACGCACACACATATGGACTCAAAGACACACACATGGACTCACACACACACATCGACGGGCACAGCAATCCCCGATGATGGCACAGCTATCAGTATCGCAGTACTACGTATGAGTAAATTGCGTGACGTGAGTGAAGGAAACAATAGAAATGCATTTAAGAAATAAGCAGAAATCAGAGACTGGCAGTAGACCGTGGCAGCGTTATAAAAGCGCAGCAAAAAAAGTGGAAATTGAGCAACCCAAAAATCTAAGAAGAGTTTTGTGTACACAAACATAATTTTTGTAACATGTGAACTTGTTTCATAATGGTAAAGAATGAACTTGAGTTGTTATCTTCACAAAAACATAATTTTTGTAACATCTGTGAACTTGTTTCATAATGTTGAACAATGAAGCTGAGTTGTTATCTACACATAAACATTATTATTGTAATGTTTGTCAACTAATGTGTGTTAACAATAGTAAATAATGGACTTAAGTTGTTAGCGTAAGAAGCAAGGAACTTTGTACTTACCATAGCCATGTTGAGGCCTTGTGCCATACTTAGTCCCCGTCCTGGCCTACATTGGCGCGGCGGCGGCGTTGACACATTGCCAGGCTAGGGGCTGGGCCGCTACCCCCCACCACCCCCCCCCGCAGCATCCCCCGCCCGTGCAAGAATAATGGTATGTAAGCACTAAAATATAATTATCTACGGAGTCTGTACTATAAACTGGACGCATCGTGTTAGGGGGGGCGAAGAGGACATGACGCTGTGAAGAAATATCCGCAGCGTGATGTGTGTATGTGTTGGCTGTAAAACGCGTAAAAGAAAATGTGCCCGTAAGCTCGAGTGAACGCGCAGCACTTGGTAGGGTCCTTCCCCCCCACGCAATTGTCGTCAGTTGGTACGGTCGACGTCGAGCAATAAGTAAATAATTAATAATAGAAACGGCACAAATGTGTTAATTAAACTAATTAAAAATTTACGGATTGGAAAACGGAATAGCCTATTCCCACCGCGGGGCTTAGGGCATGCCGCCTGTCAAAAAAATGTCTACGTGCAGCCCACCGTCCGAGAGCCAAATCCCCCGCAAGCGTAAGCGCGCGGAGACTTTTATATATAAGAAAGAAGAAGAAAGAAAGAAGAAAGAAAGATAAAGCTGTGTGATCTTTAACACTTTTGATACACACGCTGTCACAAAATTACGTTGGCCATATAATCGCCATGCCATCCATTCAAATGAAAAAAGCCTTGACAGCAGAACTAATTTGAGGGTAATAGCTATTTTTATTAAGCGTACGTAGACCTAACAGGATGTGTATGTGTTGACTGCGGGAGAAACCTTTGTAGTTCCACTGAATGCTGGCAGCCTGGATCTCCTGCGTGGGAATGTACTCCTCCTGGAAGCGCTTGCCCTGGAGACGGTGCCACAGCGTTGTCTTGCCCGTGTTCCGGTCGCCACGGATTATGATTTTCACTGTGCAAAGACAGACAGCGACAGCATCGGACACCGGGCAATCTGCTTATCACGGCAACCTGCAAAGCCGAGGTCAAGAGGTCACGATATGTTATATAGACCCGACAGACCTGTCTCTAGTCGGCAGTAGTTAATCGCATGTTTCTGGTGGTGCTGTATTGAAAGTGGTGCGCAAATAACACCTCCGGTTAGCACGGTTGGCAACGTACATATATAGCATGGCCAATGCCATAGATGCCACCACACATCACCATTGCTTCCTTCCGCCTGTTTCAAAGTTAACCAAGTCCAATACACTCGCAGAAACGCAGAGACATGCGTACACATGGAGACAGAGACAGGCAAAAAGACAGGACCATACGAACAGACACACAGACATGGAGACAAAGAGACACATAAAAACAAGATGTAGAGACGCTAAAATGGAGAGAAAAAGACAATGACAGAGACACAGAGATAGAAGTGGGCTGGGACAGGATATGCCGCTAGTCACAAACATGTAGAGCACATGAGTTGAGAGACTCGTGTGCTTTAACACATACACCTTTGTATGTCTCTGTTGTTGCGTTTCTCCGTGATTGTGTGTGCGTCTCCTTTCCTGTCTGTGAATGCGTGTCTGTGGGGAACGGTAGTGTAGTGGTCAGCGCGCTGCGCTACGAATCTAGCGACGGTCAACACCAGTGACAATTATCTCAACCGATCCTGGGCCTCCCCTAGTTCGACTCAGCCTCAAATTAGTACCTGGCGCGGTGTGTAAACATCGCGACTAGGGTGACAAAGTCGGCCGGGCATGGTGTTGGCCACCCACCCCCTCGTGTGCCGGTACTTGCCTTCATAGGTTAAATCGTTGTCTGCAATGATCGGAATTTTGTGACACAGTGTTCGTGAATGCCGAAATATAAAATTAACTTATTATTCAATCGTATTTACGTGCTGGATTTATACAACAGTGATGCTGTGGCAGTGCTCGACCAACAACGGGAAGGTAGCGGGTTCACAGTCTCAGCTCCGTTATCCCACCAGTATGGCTAACACAAGTGCAACTTTGTGGAAACTCAGAATCAGAATATGTATTTAAAATGGAGGAATCCAATGAACTATAAAGCTCTACTGGACATCTGTGGGTGTCCTACAGAGAGACTGGCCAACCGAGAAATGTGGAATTTGCGCGAGCAGCCCAAACGTAGCTCGTTCCAACGTGGATTTTTCTCCGGGTCCTCCGGTTTTTCCCCTCCACATTTAGAAACCTGCATTTAAAGTATTTGGCTGCTGCAAATGTCCACATAATAAGCCACTTCGTTGATCTATCATTTGTCATCAGCGATATTGCTCAGTGGGCCATACATGGTATAATAAAATGTTTTGTATATGACCAACTGCCTCTCTTGATAAAATGAATAGGCCAATTATTTCCATAAACACAAACCAAGTTAACTCTCTATTACGTGGTGAGCAACCATTGTAAGTAACGTTGGAGAAATGTTAGTTTTAGAAAAGACAAAATATGCTCTTAAAATATGAGATAGGGATTACAAATTTTACAGTGGGGAAAACTTTAGCACAAATCTATAAAATAAGTAAGACCATATTCTCCATATTAAAATAAAATAAGTAAGACCATATTCTCCATATTAAAATACGAGGAAAAAAGTTGTCTCAAACAAAAAGTTGTGAGTCGGTATTACAATCCACTGGGCATGTGAGACTATATTTGAATAACTTTATCCACACCAGGTATAGTCAACAACTTTATTGGCTCTACATTGGCACTTCCCACATTATTACCATATTATCCAAATTATCAGATGCATTTTTTTCCCCAAAGTCTCCTCTCTAAGTCGTTTTCCTCTACAACACACCTGTGTGCTGAACTGGTAACTAATTGAAAGATAGGAGAGCGGCCTCCTCTACAAGGGCATAGAAGTGGCTATGTTAATGTGAGAGATTAGCATGATGTTAATGTGAGAAAATTAGCATGGAACTGAAAGATAGGTGAGCGGCCTCCTCGACGAGGGCACGGAAGTAGCTATGTTAATGTGAATGTAAAATCGAAGAGTGGTGCAATCCAAAGGCATGAGTGCAACCCAAAGGGTGCAATCCAAAGGGCATGTGAGCATGAGAGTGCAATCCGAAGGCTTGAGAGTGCAATGCAAAGGACATGTGAGCATGAGAGATCTAAGAGAGAGGCATAGAGAGAGACACAGAGAGTCGGAAATAACAGCTGACATAGGCAGGTAGGATGGAAACATCACAGTCAGTTAAGACTTTACCTGGTTAATAACGTCCTTCCAATGATTGCTCAATTTGTACCCATCTTCTCGATTGAAGTTGTGTCGGTGTTGAAATATCTGGATGGCTTCATGAACACATCTTTGAAGGTAACATAGCCACTTCTGTGCTCTCGTCGAGGAGGCTGCTCTCCTATCCTACAGTTACATGCTAATTTTCTCACATTAACATCATGCTAATCTCTCACATTAACATAGCTACTTCCGTGCCCTCGTCGAGGAGGCCGATCTCCTATATTACTTTTACATGCTAATTTCTCACATTAACATCACTAGCCCCGGCAACTTCTTTATGACCCTTGGGCTACACCCATTTCAAACCTTTTAAAACAGTCTGCCTCAGCAGCAGATCATGCTTTCCCACCTGATGACGGACGCTTGTGTTGCACCCGAAACGTCGTGATTTATTTTATTTTATACCTACGTGACTTTACCGAAAGAACCAAAGAGTATGGATTCCTGCAGTCACGAAAGCTTCAAATCAAGATTAGTAACTAATTGACACGTTTTGTTTATGTGCCAAACCTTTCTAATTGGTTGTCAGGTGGTGGTGGGTAAACGACACATTTATATATACGCAATCTAACCCATAAAACCTTTATTATGAGCAGATATTGGTATCTGCAAGAGCTGTTCAGGTCCTTTGCTCAAAACATTATTAAAAGTAGCAGTGGTGGAAATATGCCAGTACACGACGGTACACCATAACGGCACTTCTCAACACCACACACGCATACCGGGGCAGTTGCTATTCCTATACTAGGACGTTTCTGCAGAGGGGACACGGCAGTGAATGTGGGTTACTGCAGCACAAACAAGTGTCATGAGCGGCTCTTCTTCATTCACATTTCGACCACCGGTTAACAAAGTGGCAGCACACACTGGCTCCTATACTTCCAACAGTGTGGGAAGCGAATGAGGTTCTGTGGGGTACCGCAGCAGGGAAGAGGGATGGCCACCAGCAGACACCCTGCTCACACCACCAGCCCTGAGACGGTCATGCTCCGCACGCTACACCCTCACACACGCACGCACGCGGAAGCCTCGATCGGCGAGCCCGGGCCCTCCCAATGCGCAGGCGAGTGGGCCTTGACTTACTATTGTACTGCACTCCCTTGGCGAACTTGCGCTGCAAGGCCTGCCCCATGGACTGGATGCCAGCAGGGGTGCCTCGGTCGCGCGCCCCTCCTCCCTGCTCCGAGCCCAGGAGCTTTTTCCACGCGGAGAACATCTTCACTGTGGCGAGGCGACGTCACTGCCCGGCTGACAACACACGCCGACAGGACACCACGTGCCAATTAGCACGGCCACGCAGGTGTGCAGGGCCCATTTCGTTTAGTATCCGTCACGCCTCACACCGGCGTGGTCGCACTAGCGACAACCACGTGTGGGCACAGGCTCTGGCACGGTCAGCGACATGGCCCGTAAGGCATGGTGCATTCTCTACACGATAGCCAGTGGCTCGGCAGCACAGCAAACGGCTCGAAATCAGAAAGTTGTAAGTTCAAATCGTGCTTGTGGGTTGATTCGACCTATCATCCCTCCGGGGTCATATACATTTAATATAACTTTATAGGTAAATCAACAGTGGTTGTCCTTTTGATAGATTGGTCCCCGTCATAGGAATGTGGCATTTCGGCCACTGGCTCAGTCCTGTAAAGAGGTGCTAAGTATCGCTTCAATGCTCATGTGATTAGGAAATTATGGCATAACATATTTGTATTTATTAGAATGCTGCCTTATTTTGATCTCAATATCATTAATCACGCGCCTTTTGCCCGTCCAAGGACGGGTGTATTTCAGTAAATCTGAAACTTGCAAGCGAAAAGCAGACCGCGACGTGATATTAATTGCATGAATTTGTGTGCAATTTGTAAGGCCGTGGTAACAGACTTATTTCATTTAAAGGTTATAATCCCTCGTTCATCATGACGTCCTTTTTACTTGTATCTCTCAATAGCGTTACGGAGATCCCGTGACCTGAGGGTTCTGCCTTTGTAGTGAGGGTTGTAAGTTGATGCTGAGGAGGGGGGAGGAGGTGCCTCGCCCACCCATGTGGAGTGACATCACCCGCTAATTAATATTAATAGAGGGGGGGGGGAGGGTGTCCATTTGGAAGACATCACCTCTTCATGATTATTAATGTGGGGGGCTGTTCGATATGGAGTGTCGTCACCCGCTCATGATTATTAATGAGGGGGGGGGGGTCCATGTGGAGGTCGTCACCTGTTCATGAGTATTAATGAGGGGGGCTGGCCGACGTTGAGTGACGTCACGCGCGGGACACACAGATATTCTTGGCTCATTATAGTAGTCAATTCATTTTCATTGGTCCACTATGATTGTAAATTAAAACTATAAAATAAGTGTTTAGTTCTCAATGAGGCTCATGTTTATCCACTGAATGAATGTCATTACTTAATGGCTTTAACATCACCAGTCTAATATTATACTGCAGTCAGCCCATTCAACATCCTGTGCGTCTTTAGCGTGCCACTTTCATTATTCAGTCCAATTTTCCAAAAGCCCTTCACGCCTGCTCTTATCGATGTCTTCATTCAATCACTTTGATATCAATTTGCCTTCAGCATTCACCCTCGAAACGCATACTTCAATTAGCATGGTTGGCTACATATGGTGCAAAATAAGTTCAACATACATACGTACTCTGGTGTTTTTCCAGAAGCATCTGAAAAAATATCAGGAATTGTCTATCGATTTTGTTGTACGTAACTTCAGCATTGCAATTATTTATCTTGAGGCCAACCTTGTAGCATTCCTTAATAAATGATTCAATCTAATTCTGGAATGAATTTCCTAGCATTGCAATCATAACTATTTCATCAGCAAATATGAGATCATTGATATTTTTTCCTATTAAATGTATGCCTTTTTTTCTCCAATTCAATGTTCAGAAAAAAAAATTCTAATTGCACTTCCCATAACTTTAACTCAACCATGTCCCATGAGTCCAACTCTACTTCTAACACGTATTTTTCTACTTTGTTCAGGCAATTTCAGAGTAGCTGCAACATTTCTGTAAATGTTAAGCGAGCGATTGATTTTGCAAGCACCTGTTTGGCAGCACCAATTTCCACCGAGTCGAACGCCTGTTCCCAGTCTACTGCAATGTCACACCCTCGGAGCTGTCGCCAGGGCGGGCGAGGCCACCTCATGACCCACAACCGACGCGGGGCCGTCCCCGAGTTAGGTGGCACTCATGGACCCCCACTGCGCCATGTGGGTTTGTTGAACTTCTTTCAAACCGTACGTAGCCCAACCGTGCCAATTGGAGGTGCGGGCGGGGAAGGACAACAAACTAAACACAAGCAGTTCTAAAGAAATGAGTTTTCTATTGAGATTTAAAAGTGCACAGTGGCTTCCTAATATCGGAAGATCGTTCTAGACGGCCACAGAAGTGCATCTGAAAGTGCGCGATGCGGTGACCATCTTTGTTCGATGGCAAGCCAAAAGTTGCTGCGAAGATGGTCGGAGTTCGCGTGAAGGTTCATGTCCCTTGACGAGAGAGAATGGCAAAGTTCGGCGTGAGATGGAAGCCCCCGTGCCGTGTGATAAAACTTTGGTGAGTTTATTGCGATGCTATATCAAAGAGATTCTGGGTAACAGTAAAAGGGATAAGGAAAGTGCTGTCATTTGGACTGAGTGTGATGGTGCTCTGAGACCCAAGCAAGTAGGAGTAACACACACCTCCACCACCATCCGAATTCAAGTTCGTTGCACCGTGTTCGGATAGAATCATTAAGGCATAATTTTATGATTGAAGTACAGAACTCCTCTTATCCACAGCCTTATTAACCACAACTCCTATTAACTGTGGCAGCTGTAGGGTCAGCAAAAACGCTTATTGTCCGTGCCCATATTTCTTGCCAACATCCGCAATTTTACCCAAAATGCGTAGTTAAGCTGCTTTCTAATTTATGTGCCTTTTCTGTGGCGAAGGGGAGTCGAGCGGAAATTTCATCCTATTATCCACGATATTTTACCACACGGATAAGAGTAAAATCGCAGATAGCTCCGTGGATAGTGTCCGTGATATCAGTCCCCCAAATCACTGCGGATAAGAGTTGTTCTGCAAATTATTTTAGTGTAAACATTTAGAAAATATATTAGCTAATTGTGTTCCACAAACTGCTCCTGAATATTGATTACGTCCACAGTCATATCATCTGGTCCAGGAGCTTTTCGTTTTCTCGGATATCTCTGAAGACGTTGCAAAATGCAGCCAACAAAAAACTCAACGCATTCGCAAGTAACACTTTGGCCTTAAAAGAAAAGTATATTAGACGAGATTTTGGGCAAAGTCAACAGAAGGATAGCCATAGTCCGAAACATTGCCCACTGTACATGTTTTTCTTTAAGGCCAGACTTTGTTATTGACGAATGTGTTGAGAATCTGTGGTAATTGTACTTTATGCACCATTGCCAACGCAGAATCACCAATTATTCATGTTTAAAATATAATCCACATAATGAAGGTAGATTATGTTTTTATCCATAACGATTGGTGGCCAAGTTGTATTTGTTCATGTTAAAACGATCGCATATGTCCATTGGTTTTACAGCCCTGTTGCCTAGAAATGCCGCTAAATGCACCTTCCCACCTTTCAAGCAGGGCTGCAATAACGTGCAACTGATATAACCTGAAATAAAGTGCAATAAAGTTCAGCTCCTGCATTAGTTTGGCGACTGTCTGGATACCTCAGTCACTCATCTATGCGTCTGTCTGGATACGTCCTCAACGACTGGATGGCTGGATGCGTGCGGCGACATGTGCAAATTTGCGCTGTGGGTGAGCGTGTCGAGTATACGTTGCATTATCACGCAAAAACACACGCAAAAAGCATACATGGTGAATACATCGTTCTCACAATCAATTCATTCACACCTTGAAACATGCAGAACCCTCACAGCACTACTTTCTGACGCAGAGGTGAGAATCCTAGCAGCGTATTCCGGAAAACATCTCACGAGGCAAACCGCGTATAGCCAAAGCACGCACTGATAAAACAAGGTTTTCCTGGATTTAATATTTTGTCTGGCATCTCCAACCCTTTTTACGTCTCTCCGCTTACTCGAAGTGGAGTTTACGTGTGTGGCTCATCTCTGGATGATCCAGTTCCCTCCCACGTGTACGAACACTCATGAATTTGGTGAAAACAATTTAAAATGAAAAAGACAAAGTAGGACCATCTTGAAAATGAGTGCCAAGACTCAGTATAAATTATCCTAAATAAACAAGTAACATTATTTTCGGATTTCAGATTAGTTTACATTATAGCGCCCCCCCTCCCCTATTTTAAATCCACTATTCATTATTCGGATAATCAATGCATTATTTTAAGTGATTACATCAATACGTTTCTTCCTCTAGGGCTCAGTATAAAATAAGCCACCTGCTGCCCAAGATATCTGATGTTTACCCTCTTGGTTTTGCCCTGCAATGAGCAATACGACTGTGATGGCGTGCGACTTGCATGACTTCCCGTCATCAATTAGCCGGGCACCGGCACGCGTCTGACAATCTGGGATTCTGTCCATCAGTAGCGTCAATGGACTTATCTCGTTTCACCGCAGGCTCATTGTGGTGCGTGCATTGCGCCTCCTCTGCAATGAGCATCTTCGTAGTAAAAGCTCGTCGCTACCATTAGTGGTAGAGAAGTAGTCAACCTCACGTCTTGTTAGTTTGCAATGGTACTTATTATTACAATGTTGTCACGGTGTGATTGCGCGACAGATATTGTGATCGCCTCTTGGGTCTCCGTCAGATGTAGCAGCAGTCGTATCGTGCCGTCACTCACGTGATTACAGTATTGACATCGCCTCTCCTGTATCATGAAGAGCAGCATTATTGTTATTATCGTACTGTCGTAATAATAATCGCGTCTCGATGTTTGCAGCAGTAATGCTGATATAATTATCATTAGTATAAGTATTATAACACCCAGTCGATCTGTGCTTGTGTTATGATCATGAGCGGTATTGTTATTAATATACTGTAGTAATCACCCTCCCCTCAGTCTGTGGTGGTATTATTGTCGTGACCATGATGACTGTTTTGAGTTTAAGATATTATACTGTAGTAGAGGAAACATCAATACTCGCGTATCCTTATATAGCGACGCTATTGTTGATAGACTAGAGTAATGGTTACTATAGCATAGTGCTGATTATTTATTGACGACGGCGAGCACTAATTACTACTCGATCACGATTATCCATTATCCGAATGCACCAATAATTTGCACGCGTCTCAGGAAACAGCAGCGATACTGAGCACAGCGACCGCCTGCTATGACCGAGTCGGGATTGTTGCATTGGCAAGCTCGTAAGAGGGGGTGGCGTTGCGACCGAGGGGAGAGATAGATGTCATGATGGTCCAGCAGTGGATAGACCATGGCTGTTGACGATGATGAAGACGACGCCGCCGCCGAGTGTGCGAGTGACGGTGACAGCAGCAGCAGGAGGCTTCCTCACCTCAATCGCCGCCGCTCGCCCCTCGCTCACAGCGGGAGGATCTCTACGCGAGGCGGGAGAGCAGCGAGAACGGAGGGCGCGAGAGAGCGAGGAGAGGAAGGGAGGGAGCCTGAGGGAGGGAGACGCTCAGGAGGGACGCGAGGAGAGATACGGGGAGGGAGACGCGAGCCGAGAGCGATCCGAACCCCTCCAGTCGCCATGCAAGTCGCCCCGTGGTGACGTCCCGACCGTCGGGGTCAGAGGGCGCTCGGACGGAAGTGGTGCAGCCATTCTGAGCCACGTGGCACGGGAGCGCAGACTGCTGGCCCGGCGATGATGGCATTGCAGCTCGCTCCGGTGCCTACAGCATCGGGCTGAACGATTAATCGATTTCAAATAGAAATCTCAATTTGAAACAATGCGATTAGCAAATCGCAAAGGCTGCGATTTTTTGCGATTTGAAAGGTCCTACTACTTTCTTATTGGAATTTTTTTTATTATAACTTTATTTAACTTAACAGTTCTATGTTTGATTGTTCTATTTCATAATTTGTTTTTTACCCTTCTATCTGGCAACAAAACTGACACCTTTTTACAAGG
>CM025656.2:7870290-7903135 GCA_014621495.2 Entosphenus tridentatus
GGGGGGGGGGGTGGGGAGCTCAATAATGCATCTATTACTGGTAGGAACGAAGTGGACCAGCCTACAATAGATTATATCGTCCGTCCGTCCGTGTATCAACATCGCCCCCTACTGCAAACACTTGGCATGACCCTACAAAAACCTTTACACTCAGTGACGCTTTCGGCTTTCCTGTCGAAACAAGTGTATAACATTCCCTTATAATTCCCACAGATAGCTTTTAATTAAAACTTTTAAATTAAAAATTTACTAGCAGCGGCCTAAAGCCTACAGCTAGGCCTAAAGCCTCGAACAACGCCTCAAACTCTCCCTTCGTATCGTACCCCCGCGTGTGTGCAAGGGAGTTAATGTTTAACAATGTTACATTCCCTTATGTTTTTAATACATTTAAAGCTTTTACATAAATAATTGAAGCATTTAAATTAAAAATTAACTCACAGCGGCCTAAAGCCTACAGCTAGGCCTAAAGCCTAGAACTAGGCCTCAAGCCTAGAACTAGGCCTCACACTCTCCCTTCGTATCGTACCCCCGCGTGTGTGAAAGGGAGTTAATGTTTAACACTTTTACATTCCCTCATGTTTTTAAATAGAAACATTTAAATTTTAAGCTTTTACATTAAAATACACTCCCTACCTCCCCGTCGTCGGCGGGTCTCCAGCCTAGAGCCAGGCCTGGCAATTTCTCCCCCACTAGGGGTGTATTGGGCGGGGCTACGCGGGGCTGGGCGGGGCTACCGCGGCAGGGGTAGTGCAGATTGTTACTACTCACTATGTCTGCTCCAAGCTGCACTCACATAGGTACATACTTTGCAATACTAGTATTTTTTCCACAACGATTACTACTACTTTATTGTTTCCTATGTTCCACTACGTCTACGTTTCCATCCACTTATTGGCGCCCATTTTTTGCCATTTCATTTTATTATAGCCATTCATTTGTTTGTTCCTACTAGCCCACCCCACAGGGACCTGGTTTTTGCACGGCAAGTGAGCTGTGACGTCAAATGTCACGTGACCCGCGCATGTGGAAGCGTAACGCATTTTCGTGTAGTAGTTAGCGCGCTGCGCTACGAACCCGGCGACCCGAGTTCCGATTCCCGCTCACGGCCACCACCGGCGACGATTATTTGAACCGATCCTGGGCCTCCCTTAGGTCGACTCAGCCTCAAACGAGTAACTGCTGTGGTGTGTGAACATCGCCACTGGGGAGACAAAGGCGGCCGGGCGTGGTGGATCCAAGTCCCGGGCGAAGCCGGGTAGTAAAGCTAGTAGATTAATATAATGCACCTTGTGTGTAATCTCCAGAGCTTACGACTTGCAAAAGCGTAATAACCAGCTAAGAACCTATCGTGAGAAGTCTTACGAGGGAGACCTGAAGTTACATGGTATACGTTATGAAATTAGTGTTATGCAGTATTTTGTGAATCTGTGTGAGGGTATTGAAATGCCATGTACATATAATGTAGCACCACATACGGTATGAATTGTAGTTAATTATAATGTGATATATATTTAATATTACTGTGCATAAATGATATACAGTATTGTTCTTAGATATGGTGCTGTGTGTGTATATCAACTTGCGTTAAATTACTGTGTATAGTTAAACATACTTATGTTTGAATATGATATATTGGAATGTATTAGGGATGTGTTCCACATTTGAAGAATAATCTGAAAAATCCAAGACTCGAACCTAGGTTGGGGTGTTGATTGCTCCAAAAACCGTGACATCGCTTCCTGTAGGGAAGACACTTTAGCACTAACATTTTTATAAGGTTTTTTCGGTAAAGTCACGTAGGTAAAAAATTTAAATTAATAAAAGTAAAATAAAAAATCACGACGTTTCAGAGGCAACATAAGCTTCCGTCTTCAGGTGGAACCGTCACAGCACGCTTGCTGTAATCAAGTAAATGAGAGATTCCAAGATATACTACCCCGTATATATACTGGTTGAGGGGGGGGGGATGGGTCAGGACCGGCCCACTTTTGTTATTATGGTAAGGTGCGGCTTGAGACTACGGCTAGTCTACATAACAAAGGACTGAGCCTTTGTTATGGTAAGGTCGGGTTGACACTTCGGCATAGATCCTTGGGACATTCTGTCTACAGGAAAGCCACCCACACAGCTTCCTACTTGAAACCCGATTCCCACCACCACCCATCTCAAAATAATTCTCTCATCAAAACGCTATACCACAGAGCTCATGGCATTTCTGACCAACACCACCTGGCCAGTGAATTAAGACATGTACATCGGGCCCTCAGGATGAACGGATACTCTGACTGCACCATCCGCCAAGCTGTTTCTCCCACCATACAGAAACAGCTACATTAAACTCCGATCAAAACTATCACGTTACCATACATAGCAGGCGTGACCGAAAAGATCTCCAAAATTCTAAACAAACATAAGATTCAAGTCTGATTCAGTACAGTACATAAAATCCGTGATCTAATTCCATCTGTGAAAGATGTCATTCCTGACTTGCAATTCCCTGGAGTCTACAAACTGAGTTGCAGTTGTGGTGATTGCTACATTGGAGAAACGAAACGTCATGTCTCTGATCGTGTCCGCGAGCACAAGTCAGATCTGAAACACGGCAAAACTGATTCTTCCGCCGTTGCCGATCATTGCTACAACGCTGTGGGCTCTCATGAAATTGTCTTTTCTGAGACTAAGGTGCTCTGCAAGCCTCCTGGCTACCATCAAAGGTTTGTACACGAGGCCATCCAAATATACAAACACAGACATAATTTCAACCGTGATGATGGGTACAAACTTAGTAATCATTGGAAAGATGTTATTAACCATGCAAAAAATATTTAACTACACATATTTGGAGCATTCCTGGCAGCGATTTCAGCCACACCACCTCTACATAACAATAGGCTCAGCCAACCATTCTACACAACAAAGACTAATTTCCTGCCAGCGATTTAAGCCGCACCACCTCTACATAATAATAGGCTCAATCAACCATTCTACACAACAAAGACTAATTTCCTGGCAGCGATTTAAGCCGCACCACCTCTACATACCAAAACGCTCAGCCCCTTTTACACGTACCTTTACATCATCCGCACCTAGTTTACGCAACGAAGGCTCATTCCTAACAGCGTGATTCAGCCGCACCGAACCTCACAAAAATAATATTCAGGGCCTACCTTGGCTCCCACCATCAACCAGTATATATACAAATACTGTTTCTTGGAATTTCTCTCACTTGATACAGCTATCGTGCTGTGACGGTTCCACCTGAAGACGGAAGCTTGTGTTGCCTCCGAAACGGCGTGATTTTTATTTTATTTTTATTTTACTTTTATTATTTTTTTACCTACGTGACTTTACGGAAAAAACCTAAGAATATGAATCCTTGCAGTCACGAAAGCTTCAAATCTAGAAGCACTAACATTGTGGTTACTTGTCATTTCCGTTTAAATAATACAAATGTAAAAAAGTTGTACGTAATAAATAAAAATGAAATGATTCTTATTTTAATTAGGTGAAATTAATGGGATGTTAAAGCTAAATTGTGCCTAAAAGACTAAAATCCCACGTGCACTTATTCACTGCAGTACCTATAAAAGTATTTATAAAAAGAAGAATAAATGTCAATCTTTTCTCAGTCTACTGCTGGATGAAGACCTCTCCATGCCGTGTTTGTCGTGGCGGTTGTTTGACCAGAATTCATCACCCTATGTGGTGAAGTACGGTCAGAAGGGAGCCAGTTGTGTTATCGGTCACCACACTGATGTTTACTGTGACCGAGAGTGAACTCGGGTTACCGGGTTCATAACGCAGTGTACAAACCACTGCACCATCACTCCTTAATTGTTGCACAGAAAAAATATGCAAATAACAAAACCTTTAATTCCTTAGAATATTAATTGGATGGTTAATCAAGCGGAGAGATTTAATGAAAACTATATTTTAAATTCATTGAAGTTTTTACTATTACACATATTCGTCATTAATGCATTTAGGTTGGTTACAATAAATATTTATTACATTTTACTGTTTCAAAATCAAGTACATTTTAACGTAACCTTAGGACAATTACAGCCAGTTTGCTGAGGTTGTGAACATAGAAATGTTAACGACCGAACATCCAGCTCAAAAATATATGACTGCTTTTTATTTTACAAGATGCATTTTGTTACGTTAAATGATACACCACCCAAAATATTTTCATTACGTATAAGTATGTCGTACTTCATACACAGCTACATTTGTATTTTTATTACCATTATTTGGTAAATTCAAATCTGTTAGGGAACTGTTATGTGCATTAGCGAGTATATAGATTTGAATAGGCATTTCATTTGGCACTGTTACATTTAATAGCATAGGGTAGATACTTGTTGTACGTTATAATATGCCCGATTTATGGTCATCATGTTATCCTGACAGCATATAGAATACTTTCCACCGCTTGTATAGTACTAATATTGTGTATGTTATCTTGTATTTTTAATACTCTGTATGAAGTAGAGTGTTGGAAACATTTACACAGTGTGCTGTAGTCCAACATTGTGTATTATTGGACATCACTTTGTGCTGTGCTGGTGGAGTACTATTAATATCACTGCAGTACAGCTTACTGGGTATTCGGAGTACATTTTATATATGTATTCTATAGTCTTACCCTATTCTGTACTTGGCGATTTGTATTCGTGTATCGTACTGTTTGAGTTGATTTTATTGATTATACGAATGGTCCCATTTAGCCTGTCGTCCAGTTACCTAGCAAGGGAGATCTGTGGTGAGTGCACAGCAACAGCACGACAAAGACAAGAACGTCAACATGACGGAGAACGAGTAGGGGCTTCTCTAAGGGGAATTGCACAACTAACAAATGAAGGGTTTAATGGTCATGAGCGAAACACACTGGATCCCAGCGGTTCTGTGGTTATGGGAGAAAGAGTACACACACAGAGGATGAGTTTAGGATTTACATTTTAGATAACATTTTTATATATTTAAAGGAAATTTTTGGATTTATATATATTTTTATTGCAGGATGCCTTTTGAAAGACATTAAAGGCCAGTTTAGAAAATAACACAATGCAGCACATTATAGAGCATCATTAAAACAACTCAAATGTGCTTCAGCACAGTTGTGACACAGTATAAGGTCTGAGGAGGATGCTAGGAATTTTATAACGCTAGTTAAGGAAAATTAAGTATTTTGGGTACCCAATTTAAGATGATAAGTGATGAATATGGTGGGTGGGTTGTGCTCAGAAGCACGAGGGTAGTTACTTAGACAGGCACTTGATTGGGTTCCAAGAGGTCACAATAAAGGGGAAGCCCTTGGACTTGACATTGAACCCCAATAAGTCATCTCTCCCCTCTTGCTACGACGTGCTATTTGATGTGCTGTTTGTGTCACTCCGTCTTTCCATTTATGTCTCTGTTGCTCTGTGTTTTTCTCCATGTCCCTCTCGCTTTTATGTCCCTGGTTATGCCTGTCTCTGTGTGTCTGTCAGTGGCATGTCTCACCATTTCCCTTTTGACCTCTTTTTCTCTCTCGCTCTTTATGCCCCCGTCGGTGTATCACCATTTATCTTGTAACCTTCCTGTCTTTCTGTTGCCCCTCATTGTGTCAATGTGTACTTTATCTCTCTGTGCCACTGTATGTTTCTATTCATCTGTGTCTTGTCTGTCTTCGTGTCTCTTTTTTGCTTGTCACAATGGGTGGATAAATCTTGACTTAAAGCTTTCGTAACTGCAGGAATTCATATTATTTGGGTCTTTCAGTAAAGTCACGTAGATAGGTTCAAAGAAAATAACAAAAACTACGACGTTTCGATCACAACTCAAGTGGTGGTCATCCTGATGACGTTTCAATGGCAACACAAGCGGTCGTCATCAGGATGACAACCGTTTGTGTTGCGATCGAAACGTCGTAGTTTTTTGTTATTTTCTTTGAACCTATCTTCGTGACTTTACGAAAAGACCCAAAGAATATAAAATGGGTGGATAATTCAGACTTCCAACTGCAGTGGCAGGATAAGGGCAGGTTGAAGGCAAGGCCCAGCCTCTGCAGTGGACGGCTTTGAGGGGTAACTTGGTGGTGATCTGAACGGCTGCCAGCGACTGATCCAAGCAGGCAGTGGTGTTGCTGTGTGTCCATGGTTGGAGCTGTGTGGTAATTATTCATTGTCTATTCGTCGAGAGGATGGTAACAGCTTTCTGCCGTGCAATGTAAGTGTATTACCGTGTTAGAGTATAGTTCTATAGTACACGCACACACTGCGTTGTATCATGTATTTATGTAAAGTGCTATAGTTCACAAGCTGTGTGACACCTGGCTGGGTCTGTTACGTAACCTCCTGCCAAGCGGGCCTTCCACACTTCACATGGCCTCAAAGTGCACCTTGCATGGCACAAGTGCCGTGGTGGCACTTAGTGGTGAATGGCGGTTATTGTATGGATAGTGCTGTAATTCACATACTGCGTGGTGCTGTGTAACAGCATATAGGTCGCTGTCGGTAGCCTAAAAGAGGCCTAGAAATAGGGTTTCGTTCCACCAAGTGGGGCACTACCTACTTTTTTATATTTAACATCAGAAATATGTAGAGATTCCTTAGGAAAAAGTTATCCGCACACAACCTTGCAGTTTTTGAGAAAAATGATGCTAAAGGTGCCCATTTTGAAAAAAAGGGAAACCATAGGGAATTTTGCACTTTCAAACCTGTTTATCATATAAACCCAAAAATGCAGAATTACCACTTGAAGTACAAAATAAACCAGTTTGAAATGTGTGATATACCTGAAGTTGCTATCTATGCACAGTAAACATGATAAGATTATCAAGAAAACTTCTACTGTAGCATTAACATCCCAATTACTTCTCATTATTTTGTTCCAATTCAAAGGTAATATTTGAGGTAAAATCTGAATAACAAATAGAATTAAGCCAAAATATAATATATAAAAAAAACACTTTTCAAAATAACAAATTTAATGGTGAATTGTCAATTCGCATACACGAGCAGTAACTGCACTACATGTACATATTCACAGGAATGATTATTGTAAACAAGATTTAATTTTGATTGATTTATATTAAATATATATGTCCTATATTAATTTTATTATCATATACACATCACTAAATATCAAGATCACTGTCCTCACTATCAGATTCACATGAAACAATATCCTCAGTTAATCTCACATTGTCACAATGAACACATTTACATAGGTCAGTGCAGGCCAGGCCAGCCTTGTGGCATGAGCACCTTCCACCTGTACAAGTACCAGACTTACACCCACAGTGGAGTGACCCCAAAATCTGTTGAGGAGCTGGATCTTTAGTCATCCATGATATGATGAGATCACCATCCTTGACAATCCATCCAAAGCCGTCTGGACTGGGAGCATTTATAAAAGGATCCAATGCTCTCCTGTGGATTGCAGCTTGGTAGTTAGCATGCTTGAAGTGCTCTGTAAGTGCATCTTTTGTTGGAGGTAATGCCTGTTCGGAAGAGGCCTGGACACAGAACCTATTGTATCTAGCCAAATTAACATCTGATACCTTTTCTCCATACAGCTCACACACAAAACGTTCTATGGTCACAAATGTGGTGCTGTCCATTTCAAATTGTCTCCCAAGAGCAACAAATGCACTGATGTACTCTGCATTTCCAGACACTATATTTAGTGGTTTCTCTTTTCCTTTCCCATAAAAGGAACTAGTTGAGTCACAGCCAGTGAATGTGTGTAGTCCTATCAGTGCCTCTGTTAGTGAAGGACCCAAAGCAGAACCAATAGCCTGGAGATCTAACATTCTTTGCCTGTCTTTTGTTCCTGTCAGAAAGTACATCTTTGCTGAGGGAAGCTTAGCCATTATTGAAAGTGAAATGATAGCAACATCAGTGTCAGGACTCTGGATGATTATCTTATTATAAAGTTCACTCCAGGCATGTTTTGCATGAAGTAGGAGCCTCGTGTCAGCTTCTTCATGGTCACAAGTCAAAGATTCTACCTCTTTGACAGACATAATGCCATCTTTAAGAGTGAGTTGATGACATAGATTTCTGTGTGCCACAAAGATAGCTATGTCTTTTCCAGCTGCTTGTAAAGGCACAGTTCTCCATGTCTCAAAGAGAAAGTCTGTCAAGGCTTCTTTATTTTCACCACTGGCTAGAAACTTGGTCCACTGACTTGGAGTCTTCT
This sequence comes from Entosphenus tridentatus, assembly GCA_014621495.2. Taxonomy (NCBI): domain Eukaryota; kingdom Metazoa; phylum Chordata; class Hyperoartia; order Petromyzontiformes; family Petromyzontidae; genus Entosphenus; species Entosphenus tridentatus. The sequence goes on from CM025656.2 coordinate 7,878,478, forward strand.
GCTTGATGCTGTATATTTGCAGTAATTGTTGTCCAGCAACAGCACGTCTTGATCGTTCAGTATTTTTGATGCTCACTGCCGGGTAGCGATCAATGACAAAATAGACCCTTGGACATCTGAACTTTCTACCCATCTTAATCATAAGTTGAAGAAGATCATCAGCAAGCTCACCGAATGTGTCTGGTATATTCTTGAGACTCCTGATCAATGCCATGCCATCTATCAGTAGGGCACCATTATCACCAACAGTCGTGTTCACATGACAGTCCTTGTTTTTTTATTCTAAACAAGCTAGAAGAGCAGCCTTATTTGTTTTGGCTAATGAACCATCAGTGCTTGCTAGCGGGGATGAGATATTGCCAAGTGAATATGACAGAATCTCTTTCAAGTTTACAGACCGGGATTGACTTATCACTAACAGTCGTGCAAAGAGTCTCCTGTCATTTTTTTAGAATGACTTGATTTCCATCTTTTGTCTTGGATGATTTCTTCATTTGATCCCCAAACGTAGTGAGCTTCAAGGACTTTATTGGAGAGAAGAAGTCTGTTTTTGATGACTGGACTCGATCTTGGATGAAAATTTTCAGAGCTGTTTCACCTTTATCACAAGCACTTTGTATGTCATCTCTGACAGTCTTTGTAGCAACAACACCAGAGCTAATACATACAAGATCTTCACGAGGCAGGAAGGGATTGATCATAGACTCAACCGCTGAAACCAAAGATATAACAGCAGCATTGTCTTTTGCAATTCTTGTTGCATCCAACTCTTTATGACCCCTCTCTTCATGTTGCATTCCAGCCATCATTTCACACTGCCTTGTGATTGCAGAACGTTCAGGATGAGACAGTATCCATCGCTGGACGGCACTTCTGTTCAATGTTATCCCAGTTATGCCGCCTTTGGTCTTTGAATCACGATTGCAGGTTTGTTCTATTGCTTGGTCACAAGCTATGGATGAGAACCTGTTAGCATCCTTACGCTGTACTGTCCAGTTTCCTTTTGCAGTAACTTCTTCATAGCAGTGTGGATGAGTCTTTGGAAGATTGATAATCTCGACCCAATATGCTGATAGGTACCTTGCATAATTTTGGCGGTCATGCAAAATACCATGCCAGCATACGTCTCACTGTTGCTAAGTGAAGGCTCCAGTCAGAGTCTCTTGTTGCTCTAATTAAACTCAGTAACAGTTTAACCATTTCAATGTATGAGCTCCAAAGTCCAAAGGTGGGGATTAACAGAGTTCATCTCATGTACATATCTATCATAGCAGGACAGCATATCTGATAATATGTCAGACACTGAGTTAGATTAAAATCCTGCCTCAGACTTGTACTCTCGTACTAGATCTTCCATGGCTGATATGTAACGAGTGTGCTGTTGCTCAGGAAGGGACTGAAGAAATGACCTCAACCTCAAGATATGCATTGCCTCAAATAGGAGTTTGTGTGCACGAATGCTACGGTTGTAGTGATGTCCACTAATGACTCCATTTATTGAACCAACAGCTACCACATTTGATTCAATCAGCATATCCTGTAGTCCTGCTTCTTTGAAACGTTTGCCTATCACTGCCATAAAGGACATGGCTGTGTGGAACTCACCTAGTCTTGGGATGATACGCTGCATCAGATTAATCGAGCTTGATCGCCGCTATCAGATGAGGCTGCGCTGCTTACTTCCTCCTCCATGTTTACATGTGCGTAGTGATATTGGCTTGATTTTGGCTCTGACCTACTTACATTTGCGATGCTGATTGGTTGAAAATCTAGCTCAACAGTTTTATATGTCTCAATACGCAGTTAATATAGTGCGCCAATAAATGACACTTTTCTCATTAACTGCAGGATAATGCGTGGATAACTTTTTGCTTGGATACCTTTTATTAACGTTGAACATATTGAGCAAAAGAAAAAGTAGTGCCCCGTTTGTCGGAACGAAACTGAACGATACAACTCACGTACAGCGGCCTAATAGTGCTGTGCATACAGTGTGTGGCATCGTAAGGATCTTGCCATAATAACTTATTTAATGTTATCGCCACACGTGATTTATGGTGTGGTTGGCCTTGTTCCATTTAGTCGGTGGACACCTCACTGAACAGAAGCTGAGAATGCAGGGCTGAATAGTGATTTCTTTAGTTATTTTTAAAATGTAACGTCAGCTCATTTAAACGTGATTTTTGGAGTCGAGTCCCAATGATCTTGTGAATGTACTCTAAAGCGAGGGTTATTTGGATGACTCCAAACTGATTTTTACCTGTAATGCCTTAGTACATTGTCATTCAAACACGCACGCACACACACGTGAACAAGTCCACGTGTATGCGTTCTTCACGAGAGAGACTTAAAATACATTTAGAAGTATATAGCGACCAACCGTGAATTAATTAACATAATTCATTCATAAACAGCTGACATCTGATGGAATTTGTTTATTTTGCAAACGACAAGTGAGATAAATGCAAGCAGTAAAATGACAGTGTAGAAAATGTGTGTATATCAATAGGAATCCATGCAACCAAAACAAACGGGCGAGCAAGAGTGTGCTGGTGTACGTAACGCCCAATATTATCAACACATTAAACGTGTCACAGGGTGGCACAACGCTAACGCTTGTTCCCCAGCAATATGACCCTCGGTTCGAATCACCATGCGTGTGCCTTCTGATTAGCCCGTTTGGCTACGTATATGGTGCGAAATAAATTAAACGTACATACATACATGAAGTTTATATGTTGTCCCCCCTTTATATACAGGTTTGCTCAAGGTTCGCCTGTTTCCTCCCATACCTAAACAAAAACATCGTGTAACTTGTGTTGGCCAATCATTCCAATGCCAAAAAAATACCAGAATACTCGTTTCGGATTATAATACTTTCATTTTATTATTATCATACAGAGCAACGTTGCCCCCTTTTGTGAAAACGTGGCAGGACCCTCCTGGAAAAGAGTTTTGGCACTTTGTGGGGCTTTCCTCGGGAAACAAGCATAGTCGTCATAATAAAATTTACATATGATTATAAAATATAATCCTTATGTATCATCAACACTTGTCCTGTGTTGTATGTGTCGGGTCTTGAAAAAAAAGGAAAAATGCGTAATTATCCGAAATTATGCTAATATAAGTAATTGTGTGCATAATGTATTGCTAATTAGGGAGGTGTAATTGTATAAAGTTATGCAAAGGTATATGATGCAGTTATGATAATTTAGCTCGGCTTCGTTGCCTAGGGTCGTATTATCAATCGGGATAATACAATTAATTGTATGAAGTTATGCAAGTGTGATGTAAGTATGCTAAATTAAGCTTGGCTTCGTTGTCTAGGGTTGTATTAATCGGTATAATACAATTATTATCGCTTTAACATTTACTTATTATGTCTTCGTGTGTATGTCAGGTCTCCAAATTCAAATCTCACTGCAGGATACAGTTCTCATGATTGAGATTATTATGCATGAACATAGGAAGGCATCACTCAGACACTTCTGTGTTAAGCATTTTTAATTTCTAACCAAAACTTAACACTCTAATATGTGAACCCTTATGCTTGGAATTGTCAACACATTATTCCTGGAGATGTTCTCCTCATTGATCCGGACATTTAACCCTCAATGATTACATTGTTAAACTGGGTAACAGAACAATCGATACATTCTTCAGAGTAACGCGAGCATATACGGCGACAGTAAAAAGTCCTTAAAAATGAATGTGACGATATTTATACGAACGGCAATAAAAAAACATGCCCCGAAGGCATAAGTAGACCTCAATTAATTCATCGGTAATATCACATCAAAAATAATGACTAAAATACTTCTAAACGATCATATCCACGTAACTCAATGGGCAACAATGTTCTTCATCATCAGCTAATAGTTGACGCACTCTTATCATTAGTCTTCTTATTATTCCCGATATGTGCGTTATCTGTGTGTTGGTGGTTTGTCTTCTTGTTTAACTCTGTTGTGTTAAGCAGACGTCGAGGTTGGGCATTCTTTGTACCAAAATTTAGTTTGTTCCCTGCGAAGCGGTGAGTGTGTGAGGGTGGGCGTGTCATACAAACGGCTACGTTGCTCTCTCTCGCTCGGGGCGTCAGCTGCAGCTGCTTGTCCGCTGCTGGATGACGAGTTGGCACGACGCTCGCCGTCGGCGGTGCGCGATGAGTCCGTCGTCAGATAGCGCCCGCAGTTCGTCCTCTGGCCGCCGTTCCTCACTCTTGTCTTGGTTCCCAGCTAATGCTGGTCGGTGTGTGCGTGGGTCGAACCCACGGCTCTTTCGTCGGCGCTTTCCTCTTCCTCACGGGCGGCTGGTCAGGCTCTTTCCCCTGCTGGATGAGTTGAGTCGGTACGACGCTTGACTTTGAAGGTGCTCAATAGCGCTCGCTGCTTGTCCGCTGGCAGCTGACACCCTTGCTCGGTGGCGCTGGTGGCGCTGCTGCGTGCTCTCTCCTGCTCCGTGCTCTCTGGCAGTGCACGATTGCGCGTACAGCTTGGTCGATGCTTGGCGCTTTCCGCCCTTTCTCGAGGTTGATTGCTTGACGTTGCTCGTCAGTTCAACTCGAGCTGCAGCTGCTCGTGGGAGCTGCACTCACTCTCAAAACTTGAAAATTGTATTCGCACACCTCTCAAACAACTGTGAAAGCTTAGTACAATACAACTTATCGCAATCCTTGACTTTGCAAGCGACTCAAAACATCAGGATAAATGTAAAATAAAACTTTCAGCGATACTCTGTCGGTCCATGCCGAACTCAGCACCGAGCATCACCTCGCCCCTCTTCTCTGCGAGACACGACACCCATTGCTAATGTCGAGGCCATGCCCCGGAGCCTACCCGTCGTAGTACTCTCTGTCGCTTGTCGTAGTAGCCTCTTGCATGATCTGCGCCTTTGGTTATATCTGAAATTCGCTCCCCTCTCTGCGTGTTTCTTGCGAGAGGAAAAAAAAACAAATGCCCTCTGTCACCGCAGGCGCCTGGTTGTCCCCCCCTCTTCCCTTGGTGACCCCGGACTGTTTCTGTCAAAGTTTATGCTTTGTTTGCATTCCCCCCCCCTTCTCCGTGGTCTCTGCTAAAAAGGGAGGGGAGGCACCCTTTAATCGTATTTTATGGCTACCATGTGTTGTCAAATTGTTGGAAGACAAAAGCGGCCGGGGAGGCTCTGATTCCATGGAATACATATTATCTGGTCTTGTGTGTTTGACCTGTTTTTCTTGTATCTCTTTTGAGTTACGCCAAGATTTGTGATGTATAATAATTTTTACCACAGATATTCTGAGGGTTTTATTAAGCTGTTGCTCTCCATCCGTGTCGCCAGGGATCTGTGCTTTTTAGTCTCGAGTTATATTTTGATATCCTGAGGTTGGATATATAACTAAGTTTTCACTTAAGCTTTCTTGACTGCCGGAATTCATATTCCTTGGTTCTCTTGGTAAAGTCATGTAGATAGAAACATACAATAAGAAACCATTTTGAGTTGAATAAGGGTGAAATAAAATAAGTAATAATAAAGCCACTAATATAGACTGCAGTCTATAACGTCGATTTGTTATATTTGCTGAGTTTAGAACTTTTACCGTTAAAGAAAACGCCAGTTGTAATGCCCGTTTGTCTCTGCTATGTGCCTGTGTTTTATGGCTCTGGAGATGTTTGTGAAACGTCCAAACGTTCTTGGGTCGTGTCATGCGGTCCTTTGACAATCTGGAGATTTCCCAGATCTTCGTTAACCCCTCTTTGCCCCGGAGTTTATTATTTTAATGACTTTTTATGACCTCCAGATGCTTGGTGTGGCTGGTGGGAGGTAGCGGGGTTGAGGGTGTTTGTTTTATTTTTTTAATCGATTTTTTTTTAATATTGGCAGAATTATTTTTATTAGAAACTTTTGGAAAAAGACCTATATATACAACACCTGGGTTCGTGAACAAACATTTTTGACAAAAAGTCTGCAAATAAACTACAGCGCCTCCTTGAATTGGATTGTAATTCGAAATATTTTCACAAATCATTCCATTCTTCTTGTACAGGAGACCCTTGAATCTGGCAGGTTTATCTTTTGCGATTTCTACCTATTGCGGGCAACCTCTTTGTATTCCAATTTAGCTATCGCGGGGGTTAGTTTTGGCCCTTTGCAGGTATACTGTACCCAGAAGTACAGTATCATTGACTGATACCGTGGTACGGGGCGGGAGAGGGACGCGAGGTAGCCGTGCAAGCATCTCGCGGACAAAGACCCCCGTATAGCCTTTTAGCAGACTGCTGGAGCAAGTGCTGTTAGCGAGCACCTACGAAAGCTGACATGGTACACGAGGGGATGGTTGGCCAGCACCACACCCGGGCGCCTTTGTCTGCCCAGTGGCGATGTTTACACATCACACCAGGTACTCATTTGAGGCTGAGTCGACCTAGGGGAGATCCAGGACAGATTCAGGTCATTGGTATTGGGTGTGAGCGGAAATCGAACTCGGGTTGCCGGGTTCGTAGTGCAGTGTGCTAACCATAGAACTCCCGCTCCCCACTGTCTGCACGATTCAAAAGCCCTGTCTGAAGTTACAGGCGACAACACCACCACCACACTCAGTGGTACCTCTCCTGCTCTTTTCAACCACAACTTTAATATTGCCATCATACGTTCAGCATTGTCGTTCACTGTTCTCATCACCAAATAGAGTGGTGTTTGGCATGGGGGGGGGGGGTTACAACTTAGACCAGGGGTTCTCAGGGTCTTGTTTATTCTGGCCGAGGCAGCAGTGTTGGGTTTGCCGTTAATGTGGAAACACTGCATACACGTGGACGCTGATGCGGGGTTGCGTGATGCCGCACCAACTCGATGGGGTTGTGAGTGCATCTGCCAGCGCTAACCCTGCATTTTATTGAGAAGCTTCTTTTACATGTATACAGTATCGGATTGTATGTCTCTTCTCTAGCTTATGCTTTTTGACTCTTAATTATTTTAAACCCCCCTTGGATAGTCACTTCAGCTACCTCGAGGTCCATGGAGCTGGGACAGCACAGTTTTAGACAGCCAAAGGTAAATCGTGTGTTTGATTGCGACCAAAAACACCCGATTGAGAATGACTGCGCATTGTCTTCGTGGTGTTTACAATGTCATGTATCTTGTCAGGTGAAATCTCATGAAATCTGAAAGTTAACCGTGTGTGCAGTCCGTGGGTTGTGGCTGAATTTCCCCACGAGGTCGTGCCTGGACGGATGGCTCTCCGGTGGCGCAGTTTTCTCCACAGGCAGGTGCTGCCTTTACTCTCCCCCGCCTACTCTACTATTGCCAGCACAGATTTAGCAGATAAAAGTCTGCGTGGCTCCGCCCGCGCGCGCATTTGCTGTGGTGTCTCCCCTGGTTTGCTCGGCTCGTAAGGCACAACTGTATATTTAATTGCTTTTCCATTTATATTTGTGGATACTGGCATTGACAAGATTTATCAAAGATTCTGCATGCATATAACCTGCTGTACGTCTGTGTTGGAGGGGGAATTTTTAAAAGAGTGAAAAATATTTACCGAGTGTGTCGGTTCCATATTGACAGCACAAAATGTGAGAAATTTAACAGTACAGAGCAAGGCAGTGTGTTAAACAGGAATGTCATCTGAGTCATATATTGCCTTGTGGCAGTTGGCCCTCGAGGGACCGTGTCCAACACATTGCAACCATTTAGCCCCAGAAAGCATTCGTACGTATGTAGAGCTTCTTTCGCACCACACGCAGCCACCTGTGCTAATCGGAAGTGCGGGGAAGGACAACAAGCTAAACAACAAGCAGTTCTAAAGAAATGAGTTTGTCAATCTAGATTATTTAAAAGTGCAAAGCTCCAACGGCTTCCTAATATTGTAAGAAGAGCGTTCTAGACGGCTGCAGAAGCGCATCTGAAAACCTGCGATGCGGTGACCGTCTTTGTTCGATGATCAGCAGCCACACATCGCTGCTGCGAGGATGACCTCAGTGGGCTTTGCCTGATAGGATGGGGATGGTTTAGTTTTATTTGTATGTGTTTGGTGATGTTTACTTTCTTGTACTTTGTACGACAATCATGTTTTTGTACTGTTTGTTGTTATAACATTCTTATCCGCCCTGGCTGGACATCTGTGAAAACGAGCTTTTTAGGTCATCAGATTCCTCCAGTATAAATAAATATTCTGATTCTGATGAATGTGTCTGTGAAATGAATTGTGCAAATGTACACAATTCTGCTCTCTTTAGTGAGAAAATGGTGACTTCGGACCACGAGAATGTAAAAACCAAGAGACAGGAGGAAGGTGTTAAGGAGAACGCGGTGACCGAAAGCGAGCTGCCGGCGCCGATGCCACCAACGCCGAGCACGGAGGGGAAGTGTGATGCAAGCATGGAGGGGAAGGGCGACGCGGCGCGCGCGCTGGCGCTGGAGAGGAGGAATGACGCCCAGTCGAGGGACACCGGGGGCGGCATGGCCAGTGACGGCCTTGTCCGGGGCGTGGGCTCGGAGGCTCCGCAGGAGAAACAGAAACGGGCGAGCAGGGGCCCGGCACCCCCCATGCACGACGACCCGTCGCTCCCGGCGGGCTGGCTCCGCAAGCTCAAGCAGAGGAAATCTGGGAGGTCTGCGGGGAAATACGACGTCTACATATTCAGGTGCGTGCACGCCCACGCGAACCGTCCAAAAAAGCGGCGGACGTCGCGGGAAGGAATCCCCATGGCCGTGGCGCTCTGGCTCGCTCATGTCTTACCACGTGCAGCCTCAAACGCAGCAGCGAGTCATGGCCGACTTTGTTTTTCCATTACTGAGCTTATGGATGCAGCCAAAAGAAAGCGAAGTCCTTTTAGGTAAGTGTTATTTTTAACACAGTTGCAGAGAAATTGCCCCCATGGTAAATGGCACCAACAAACCTTGATATCAGAGTTTGTAGATAAGAAATACAAGTTAACATGTTTCTTGAATTGAGCAAGGTTATAAGAGCTTGGCAAATAGGGCAATTAGAAAACTTCAAACGTGTGTCAGACAACATACAACTTAGGTACGTATATACAGGAGTAAATCGTATTTTAAGTTATTTATATACACACACATGTCTTGGCTCTAACAGCCCAGGAACAAAACGTGGCAGTAGGTTAGCATGGTTATATTGTACAGATTGTTTTAATTATTATTGTTACGCTTGTTTTCCAAGGAAAACCTCACAAAGTTTCAATACTTTTTCAGGAGGGTCCTACCAAGTCTTTTTCAGTATCGGGGCAATGCTGCTGCTGTGCGATCCCAATAAAGTAATTTTTGAGTAATTTTTCAGCATTCGGATGTTTGGCTAATCCTGGTTACATTGTGTGTTTTTTTGTTTTGGGAGGAAATTGGAGAACCCAGAGGAAACCCATGCAGAACAGGTGGAGAAAACATACAAACTCCACGCAGAAAGGTGGCCGAGTCGGGAATCGAACTCAGGTCCATCTAGGTGCGAGGCGCAAATGTTAGCACCGCTACCCTATTATAGTGTTGAAACGGACACAAAATAGGAAACTTACACTTTTACACTTCGTGTGAGTAGAACTGAGTTAGCCTGCTATGTTGCCGCATGTTCAACAGAGGGCAGTGTCGTATGCAAGTAAAATGTGTGGGCTTCTATTTGATATCTCTATCTTGTACGTTTTCTCATGGACTGCATTGGATCTTGGCTCAGGAAAAGCCCCGATTGTAACGGGCTTGGAACTCGCTCTCGCCACAGTTTTACACTGGCAGATGATGGTGCTGGATTTTTGAAGTTTGAGAAACACTGGCACTGACAAAAAGTTGTAATATTTTTTTTTTTACAAAATGTTCCGGGGCACGTTTTAAACAAATGACAATTACAACTGAAAACTTGGAAAAAAAACTAATTGGGATGATCGAGTTTAAAGTATTCTAATTTTGCTCTCTACTTTTTTCTTAAGAGATCCTTCTAAACCATTAATTTAAAAGTTAGCTAAAACATTGGTGCAAATAAAATGTTTTGAGTTATTGTTTAGGATACGTTTGTTTAAATGTATTTGTTTAAATCTAGTAACACTGTGGTCCCCTTGTGTTACTCGTACACATGCCTTCTGTGTCTTTCAGCCCGGAGGGAAAGCAGTTCCGATCACATGCCGAGCTCCGGGTCTACTTCGGTAAGGTAGGGGAGGGGATCCTGAAACCCGAAGACTTTGACTTCACGGTGGGAGGACGAGGCAGGTCCGACGGGAGAGGCAACCGCTATCCACGCATGCCCAGATCGCCGAAGGCCGCAGGGCCAACAAGAGGGCAGGGTCGGGGCAGAGGAAGGGGCCGGGGCAAAGTGACTGGAGGCTTGGGACGGGGTAGAGGCTTGCCAGGCAGACCACCCAGCCAGCCCGCCTTAGACCCTCTGGCGCAGGGGCACACCGGAGTTGGGAGCGTTCCTCCCCCGAGCGCTGCCGTGCTCGCCGCAGGAGAGCTCATGCTGGCGAAGAGGAAGCGCGGTCGCAAACCCAAACTGGGCGCGGAGGCTTTGCCGCCCCCTCGGCCACCTCCGAAGAAGGCCAAGTTTGAGCTGCCCGTCTCCGAGGAAAAGAAAACAGTGGAGGTCGCGAATCTCTCAGCGGGTTTGCCGGTTATAAAAGAAGTGCCCACCGTCATCAAATACACGGCGCCTCAGTCGGCAACTGTGGGAAGCGCCGCAGAAGTGAGGCCTCAGATCGGTGAACCTGAGGACAGGCAACCGAAGGTCAACTTTAAGTTTTACAAGCAGCGGTCTAAGGGCAACTCTGTGGACAAGCCCAAGAAACGAGAAGAGCCCAAACCGAAGATCGTTTTTGTCTCCTCTAATGCACCGGTCCGGTCGGAGGCACCCGTCAGGAAGCCCGCGGACGGAAACAAGCTCAAGGAACAACCGTCCGAATCGGCGGTGGCCGTTCCCGACAGCAGCTCCTCGCCCTCGCAGTTGGACCAAGGACGATCGGCAGAGACCAGAAGTGCGTAACGCGACGTGAGAGAACCCACACTCATTAATCATAACTTGAGAACTGTAACCTTTAAAAGGGACCTGCTGCTAAGATTGCCTATCCCAGAATGTGCTGCCCGGTTGTTTCTTCCTGTATGAGAACACATATCCGATAATAGAGCTCTCCACGCACACGCTTCCACGAACAATAGACTCTTGTCTTCTCCCGCAATACCGTCTATTATTGTGGTCTTTGCATTTAGTAGTGAGAAAAGGGCATAGACACATCTGTTACTAAGTTACGTGCCAGTGTGCCACTCTCTTCCATATAACCAGTGCTCAGTGGCAAAATCAGTAACCGGCAATGTTTATCCGTCAGCCTATGTACACAGCCCGTCTAAGACAGTCGTGTGACACGTTGCTTTGTAGGAGGTTACAGTGTACTCTGCATATTTTACAGTTCAGTGTTTCAGTGTATAAGTACCGTTACGTCTATGGGAGCTACGCAAAGCTTTGCAGTCTGCAATGGTGACATGTGTAGTGCTCATTATTTACAAGCAAAACCTGTTGCAATATTCCATTGCTCAGTGTAGGACGCTGTGCACCCTTGAGGCCTTTCTGTGGTGTGGTTTTTTCGTACTGTATTTATTTGCTATGGTTTTGAACTGACCAGTCGAGAAACTTACGTGAAGTATTTTATAAGACTAATCACATGTGCAATGGAAAATAAGAATGTAGTTTTTTTGCTCTTTTTATGCTGCACTGTTTATGAACAAATGGATGTTATTGTTACACTTGCTAGCATTCAGCATTAAGTTTTGTGGTGTCAGTTTAGTAACATTTGTGTATTGTGATATCTATTATATTTTAGAGCAATACAAGAGATATCGGCACATGTTAATCTAAAATAACAAATCGTTTAATGTTTTCATGCCAAAAAAATTAATACAATTAAAAACATCGAATGCTAGCAAGTCTAAAGCTATAATTGATGCATTTGGAAAATGTTTGGAAGGAAGCACTGAAATGTAATATAGAGTATGTTATAGGCTATTTCGTGTTTTGCAGTGTCCAGTTTTTCTATACTGAATTTATGTGGCTTTATTGTACAGTATCTAAACTGAGTTAATCTTGAGAGCTTGCTGGATATTGTAGCATTGTATGTAAATAAACGTACGAAGTTTGATGCAGGTGAATTGCGTTTATTGCACAGCAGAATCGCGGTTCTGTAAGCACGGGCCCAGGAGGCCAGGCTTTGCCTGCAATGGGTGCAGATCTGATGGCAGGATGGATGCGACGGAGGTGTGGTCGTGATCGCTTCACCTTGGTTTTCAACATAACATAACTTGCCATCACAAACACAGTCTGGTACATCATAAAATAGCGATTACAAACATGTACATGAAGACAGTCTTCAGTCGCACCTTTAAAATTCACTTTTAATACCATTACAACAGTCCATCCATAACGCGCAGCTTTTACAGAGACATGGGAAATTTGACATTTTATATTTTCTTGCGTTTCCATTTTCACACGACTGCTTTTCATAGTAACTTTGTCCACAGAATGCACCCCTACTTCGCAATGGTGGGAAATCTGGCGCTGTTGGCGAAGCAGCATTTCATCATAGTGCGTGGAAGGAACATTTGTTCCAAGTAATTGACCCCTTCGCAAAATTGTATGGTTAATGGAGAACATCTTGGCTTTTATTAAGTTCAGTTTTAAAAGCGAGGTGCCAATCGGCAGTATAAAGGTGTTTGCATTGGCTTGCTTTGAGCTGCAGGTCAACGAGGTGATCCTAAGCGTGACCAGCAGCATCCTGCAACGCCTCTTGTCTCAATCCCCAATGACACGCCAGTTTCTGTCGCACGATGGCAGCAGCAATGTGTTTACGAGCTGAATGCCAACGTCGAGGTTTGCTAGCCAAGAGAGGGCTTCAGGAGAGAGTTCGTGCCGTTTTGCCGCTGTTCCTCCTCGGTTGAAGCAGCACAGACCACAGTGGGTTTACTGTATGGTCCAGTAGTTTAGGTTGCATGGCCACGATCGCACGACTGTGGCTTATCTTTCCATTCATGAAGGAGATGTGCTCATCGGCCTCTTGATGTTCTGACATGGTTCATGGTTGCACCAGCAGTGTCTTCGAGGAGGAGGAATGTCAAAGCTAAGAGGTGCGGATGTTTGGGTTTTGAACGTGTGGAGTGTATTTCTGGACGTCTGCGGAAATGCTCGCCGTGGCAGACGACCGCGTGGACTCGTCTTCCGACAGCCTAGCGTTCCGGAACGCTTGGCGTTCCGGAACGTAGTCGACAAACGTCATCGGGAACAATCGTATGCATTCTAAAAATTGGTGGGAGTGGACGATCCATTCACAGGACGTCGTTGCGTTCTGCTACTGCGGCTGCTGCTGCTGCTACGTGTTGAGAAGTCTGCGTTAGTGTTTCCGAGGGCAACTTTATGCATTAAAGCGATGGCCGTCCTGTGGTGATTGTCAGCAGGCATTCCACTGATTTGTCTTCGGCAAGTACGGTTGTTTGGTTTGAATTAATTTGTCTTTTGCTGCAGCAAATATTTGCGATTTCAAAGCTGCCAAAATGCTTGCAACACTAAAGTACTTTGTAACATATTCTTAATTTAAAAGATAATCGAGGTTGATGCGTTATTTAGAGCCCTACACCACAAGCGTTTTACAAACAATAGTGCTGCGTAACACACGGTTCTATATGCGTTGGCGCCCATGGATGCAGTGCACTGCCAACGTCACGGTAAAACCTCGGTATATACTTAACTAACCTCCCTAATTGCATGCAAGCGTTGTTCGTTTTTCCAAGTTTTATTCCCTGCTTGCTTACCGGCGTCACGTCAGGCAACAATGCTTTTCACACGCTTGCAGAGTGGCGCGACCCCCAGTGAGGGTGGTGCCCACAAGCCCCTCTAAACCCTGCAGGTAGCAGCTACTTTACCTCGCTCACCCACGGGATTGCATTTTCCCATACGCTGCTATGGTGATGTTCATTGCACGACAGTGAAATATAATTTTGTGATCTCGTGGCTGGAATTTATCTAAATTAGTTCGAAATATGTTTTTAACACAATGGCTTTGTATGCTTCCATTGTTGTGACTGGGCTGAGAGCATGGGGCGCAACTTGAGAACGTGGTTTAATCACAGGAGGCTGTAAAATCGTATTTTAACCCAGGAGCTCCACAACTTTGGCTCGGCGCTATCACCTCCGAGGCACATCTCTTTAAGAATTAATCATGACAAGTCCTTGATTGCCTTGTGCCTGTGAGTTATACACTTGGCGTGCTCTTGTCGGTTTTGTACCCGAATCACGATGTCATTTATTCATCCAGAAATGCATCGGTGAGTCCCAATGCTGTTGTTCAGGAGGGTTCTGCATCGTGACATTTGGCAGCTATTCAGGAATGTTGTTTGCATGTTGAAGGAACCTGCGGTGCCCTAAAACCCTCTGCATACCAGGGGACAACACTAAATCGCCTGCAAAGATTGCTTCGTCAACCCACTTGTCACCTTGCAACTCCTGCCAGTTTTGGAGACTCAACAAAATCTCTGCATGATCCACCAACCATTGCCTCCAAACTGCAGGGTGGAGGGGCCGTGTGCCGCCACTCCCTGCTTGGTGTTAACGTAACGTTCGTGCAAGGTCATGGCTCTATACGCCTGCGCGTTTTGTCATTTGGCAGTTTGGTGACTTTCTGATGCCACCGCACAGCAGTAAAAGTTGGATCCCTCCACGCAACCGCCCGCTGCTAACGGGGTCCCCAATTAATGGCGCTGACTGTCCTCTGTGTGTTGAATTGAGGCAGTGAAAGCTACATCCGATAACAATTTTAGTCGTTTGTGAAAAGTTTTTTCAAAAGTTACTTCGCCGAGCTACAATTTCGCTTTTACCCCACCGCCACATAACCGATTTTTATTGTTCTGCAGATCTGTATTTAGGGTTTTGTTTGTAGGCTTTCCATCTGGCTGGCAGTGGGGGAATTGGTGTCTCAGTTCAGGTGGCAAGAATTTATTTATGCTGAGATCTGATACCGGTACTGTGTTTAACGTTATTGAAGAATACTGCAGTGTTGATAGACCCCATGCTGACTGAGAAACATGTCCGGATTTGGTCTACAGTGGAAAAGGTGACGTCTTAAATCTGTATTTTCAATGTATGCAATCAACGTATGTATGTTGAACTTATTTTGCACTGTACATAGCCAACCAAGCTAATCATAGGTGTGGGCAAAGGACAACAATCTAAACACAAAAATAAGCTCTATAAAAAATATTTTTGATGTATGGGTCTCTGTGAGTCTATGGGTGTCTGTGTGAGACTGGGTCTGCATGTGAGTGTTTGGGTCTTTGTGTGTATGTATGTTGAACTTCTTTCACATACGTAGCCAACCGTGCTAATCGGAGGTGCGCGGTGGGAAGGAAAACAAACTAAACACACAAAACAGTTCCGCCGCTTGATCACGGATTACTTTCACATAAAGAGTTATTAATATGAGTCCCACAAATAATCTCTGCGAATGGGCGTGGGGCGATGCTGGTAGCCGTATGGGCGCAGGTGGTAGGCGAAGTACTCGAATGCGTACATCCACTCCGGCGCCATGAAGTGGAACGAGATAGAGAAGTCCGAGCAGCAGTCGGGACCCTGCGAGCCACGGGGAGGCATGGCGGAACACAGTCAACGGCGGTTCTCGCAATGTCAGGGCACCACGGTGGCTAGGAGATGTTAACTACCTCGCATGGTATGCATGAGGTCGTGGGTTCAACCCCAACCGTGACACCTGTTGTATATTTTGAGTTTGCGTGTGTATCTCCCCGTGGTCGCGTGTATTTTTCTCAGGTTCTTCCGGTTTTCCCTCCATTTAGAATCAACGTGCGTTTAGAGTATTTGGCTACTACAGTATACATTTCCACATGGTAAGTCACTTCGTTGAGCTATCGTTTGTGGCCAGGTCGCTTATGAAAAAGAGCTACATAGCTGAGTGGTGCTTACATGTTTAAATACAAAAATCGTCACCTATGAGGTTGTATTTGTGACAAAAAAAAACGCCATGCAGTAGTGGTATCGTCAATGTACATATTTCCAATTATTTAAACTTTTATTGTCAGAAATAAGAGGAAATAATTCGTCACTTTGGTTTTGTTTTTCCAATATTCTAGTTAATCTTACTTCCAAATAACGTACATTTTCCCTGATTTTGTCTTTCCATGCATCACCGCAGTAGCTATCAACATTGCCCACGTGAGTATGTCATGACAAATCCAATGCAAATGGAATACTCGACAACTTGGCAAATGAATGACACAATTCCAATCCTCGGATCTATCTCCCAATCTAATCCCCGACCTGCTGAAGATCACTCGCTGTCTTAACCGTCCTCCATGGCCTCCCCTCCCCAATGTTCCCCATTCCAACGCTTTCCCCTATTAAGCAGCGCTCAATGCGAAGTCACTGCTTGCGCCGTTTAGGAACCGCTGCAGGTTTGGTGTCCTCATTGCAGTGGTTATTAAACTTTACTGCAGCCTTGCACCCCTTTGATTCTCGATCGTAAAAAAAATACATTGTGAATAAATACGTAGGGTTTGATGAAACAAAATACAGTCATACCTCGGTATACGACCGCTTTGGAATACGTCGAATTTGGTATACGTCGTGTTTTGACGAGAAAAAAATGTCTTGGGATACGACTTCTTACTAGAACTTGTATGGGTCGGGATGAGTCCCCGCGTATAGCCTAAAATCCTGTCGTTCACGACTGAACAAAGCGCCGCTCCTCAGTCTGCCTGTACAGTAGTTTTAATGGAAGGGGACTCTCCTTCCAAAACATATCTCCTCCTCCCCTTCCTCACCACCATCCTCGTAGGCTACCAACTCCTCTCAATTTTGTTTTTATTTCAATTTATTTTGATTTATTGATGCATTTATTTTGTTCATGTATGCATTTTAGTAATAAGTAGTGTCTAAATTATTTTATACAACCCCATTAATGTATAATATGCCATATAAAATATCATTTCTTATACTCTGGAACAGATTATTTCCTTTCCCTTTATTTTTTATGGGAAAAATTCGTTTGGTATACGTCATTTTCGGTATAAGTCCTACCTTCTGGAATGAATTAACGACGTATACCGAGGTACCACTGTAGTTTCGATGATTTACCTTCTAAAAAAAATTGGCATTTCTTGCACCCCGAAAAAGGGCATCTCGCACCCCTATTGGATGCATGCACCCCAGGTTAAGAACCGCTGATGTAGGGAACCCATCCAGGCACTGCTTGACCCGCAAGAGTCCGTGTTTGTGCCGTCACTGGTCAACGTGTACACGACCGTGACCTGCCTGTCGTTTTCTCACGCTCATCTGTGTCGGCCACTGATCTGACATCGGCTGCCCGAAGCATCGATCTCAATCTGCCAGACATCAAGGCCACCCAGAATGAAGTTCTCACAACATTGGAATCTTTTTTCAAGTACAGGTAGGAACAACCGTTCCACACTGCCCACCAGGGATTATTTATCTGTCTGTCGTGCATAGCCACGCCCTCGATTTGTATTTCATAGAGCGCTTCGGGCGGGCTCAGCACTACATGTAGTGCTGCCCCACGCAGCTTGCACGAATGCGCTGTCCAACCAAGTTCCTACCTGCCCACTCCGAAGGAACATGTTCCTAGCACTTCTCTCCCAACCAAAAACAAAAAAACATGATCGTCAACCTTCCACCTAAGCAGTTGGTACGCACGGACATCCCTAAAAGTATGAGTTGGAACGAACCGAGGTCACAAACCGACACCCAACGGACCTCGTCATCGCCCTTGGCTGGAGCCTAACTTGACAAGAACGTCTCCGGAGGATGATCGCCAAAGTCAAATCGAGGACAGACACTGTCCACTGGGGAGCAATCGCCCCAGTCCTGAAAGGTGGTGCTTCTCAACCTTGTTGGGCTACTGCTGTACCCCCCCTTGTTAAATTGTGTTTTAACCGAGTATGTTAATTATTCATACATGATAAGTAAATGTATGAAAAATGAACATCAATATTTTAACCAATTGTCTATTTTGTGAGGTATCCTAACTAGCTAAGTAAATGCAAGCAATTACAAAATTCAATGGACGCTCAGCATGCATGACGCAATTTGTCCACGCTTGTTGGTAACTATTGGAAGCAACTTTGTTGACGATCAGTAAGTTGAGAAAGCTTTTTTATATCGGTCGAGGTTACCATATGTATTTACATTTTATTGCAGTTATATTGGCAGATTCATACATGATTATTTATTCACCAATGACTCACGTATTACATAATTTAATACATCACTTCAAGCACCCCCTGGAACACTGCCTGTACCCCCAGGGGTCCGCATGCCCCCGGTTGAGAAGCACTGCTTTAGACGGCCACATTGTGCATGCCATTGTAGAGTGGCAACGCACGAACTCAACTCTGGATGTGTCGCAAACCATCACAGGGGCCCGCCAATCGACGCACAGCAACATGGCTTCCCGTGCCGTCGAACATCGTCGCTCCACGTTTGCGCCAAGAGGCGGCAAGGTAATATGGAAACCCATGTCAAATCCCCCGATTGCCGATTCGTGATGATCTTCGCCGCCCTCATTGTAGTCGCCTAAAATCCCGTCACCATTCTGGTCGCCTAAAATCCCTTAACCATTTATGGTCACCTAAAATCCTGTCACCATTTCTGGTGACCTACAATCCCGTCACCATTTCTGGTCGCCTAAAATCCCGTCACCTATTTTGGTTGCCTAAAATCCCATCACCAATTCTGGTTACCTACAATCCCGTCACCATTTCTGGTCGCCTAAACTCCCGTCACCATTTCTGGTCGTCTAAAATCCCGTCACCAATTCTGGTTACCTACAATCCCGTCACCATTTCTGGTCGCCTAAACTCCCGTCACCATTTCTGGTCACCTAAAATCCTGTCACCACTTTTTGATAGCCTAAAATCCCATCACCAATTCTGGTCGCCTAAAATCCCTTAATTTCTGGTCACCTAAAATTCCATCACCAATTCAGGTAGCCTAAAATCTCGTTACCATTTTTGGTCGCCTAAAATCCCATCACCAATTCAGGTCGCCTAAAATCCCGTCACCAATTCTGGTTGCTTAAATCCCGTCACCAATTCAGGTCGCCTAAAATCCTGTCACCAATTCAGGTCGCCTAAAATCCCGTCACCAATTCAGGTCGCCTAAAATCCTGTCACCAATTCAGGTTGCCTAAAATCCCGTCACCAATTCAGGTCGCCTAAAATCCTGTCACCAATTCAGGTCGCCAAAAAACCCGTGACCATTTCTGCTCGCCTAAATCCTGTCACCATTTCAGCTCGCCTCAAATCCCGTCACCAGTTCAGGTCGCCTCAAATCCCAGCACAATTTCTGCTCGCCTTAAATCCCGTAACCATTTTTGGTCGCCTAAAATCCCGTCACCATTTTTGTCGCCTAAAATCCCGTCGCCATTTTTGGTCGCCTAAAATCCCATCACCAATTCAGGTCGCCTAAAATCCCGTCACCAATTCTGGTTGCTTAAAAATCCGTCACCAATTCAGGTCGCCTAAAATCCCGTCACCAATTCAGGTCGCCAAAAAACCCGTGACCATTTCAGCTCGCCTCAAATCCCGTCACCATTTCTGGTCACAAAATCCTATCACCATTTCTGGTCACAAAATCCTATCACCATTTCTGGATGCCTAAATTCCCGTCACAATTTCTGCTCGCCTAAAATCCCGTCACCATTTCTGCTCTCCTAAAATCCCGTAACCAATTCAGGTCGCCAAAAAACCTGTCACCATTTCTGGTTGTTTAAAATCCTGTCACCATTTCTGGTTTAAAATCCCATCACCATTTCTGGTCTCATAAAATCCCATCACCAATTCTGCTCGCCTAAAATCCTGTAACCATTTCTGGTCGTCTAAAATCCCGTCACCAATTCAGGTCGCCTAAAATCCCGTCACCAATTCAGGTCGCCTAAAATCCCGTCACCAATTCAGGTCGCCTAAAATCCCGTCACCAATTCAGGTCGCCTCAAATCCCGTCACCAATTCAGGTCGCCTCAAATCCCAGCACAATGTCTGCTCGCCTTAAATCCCGTAACCATTTTTGGTCGCCTAAAATCCCGTCACCATTTTTGGTCACCTAAAAATCCCATCACCAATTCAGGTAGCCTAAAATCCCGTCACCAATTCAGGTAGCCTAAAATCTCGTTACCATTTTTGGTCGCCTAAAATCCCGTCACCAATTCAGGTCGCCTAAAATCCCGTCACCAATTCTGGTTGCTTAAAAACCCGTCATCAATTCAGGTCGCCTAAAATCCTGTCACCAATTCAGGTCGCCAAAAAACCCGTGACCATTTCTGCTCGCCTAAATCCCATCACCATTTCAGCTCGCCTCAAATCCCATCACCATTTCTGGTCACAAAATCCTGTCACCATTTCTGTTTGCCTAAATTCCCGTCACAATTTCTGCTTGCCTAAAATCCCGTAACCAATTCAGGCCACCTAAAATCCGGTCACCATTTCTGGTCCCCTAAAATCCCATCACCAATTCTGCTCGCCTAAAATCCTGTAACCATTTCTGGTCGTCTAAAATCCTGTCACCACTTTATGGTCGCATAAAATCCCATCACCATTTCTGGTCGCCTAAAATCCCGTCACCAATGCAGGTCGCCGAGAATCCCGTCACAAATTCAGGTCGCCTAAAATCCCGTTACCAATTCAGGTCGCCGAGAATCCCAGCACCAATTCAGGTCGCACAATCCCATCACCATTTCTGGTCACCTAAAATTCCATCACCATTTCTGGTCACAAAATCCCGTCACTATTTCGTGTCCCCTAAAATCCCGTCACCAATTCTGCTCGCCCAAAATCCTGTAACCATTTCTGGTCACCTAAAATCCTGTCACCACTTTTTGGTCACATAAAATCCCATCACCATTTCTGGTTGCCTAAAATCCCATCACCAATTCTGGTTGCCTCAAATTCCATCACCATTTCTGGTCACAAAATCCTGTCACCATTTCTGGTTGCCTAAATTCATTTCACAATTTCTGCTCTCCTAAAATCCCGTAACTAATTCAGGCCGCCTGAAATCCCGTCAACAATTCAGGTCGCCTAAAATCCCATCACCATTTATGGTCACCGAAAATCCCGTCACCAATTCAGGTCGCCTAAAATTCAGTCACCAATTTAGGTTGCCTAAAAGCCCGTCAACATTTTTGGTCGTGTAGTGACATCGGGAATGTCACTGTGGTGCCGGCCCGAGAGGGCCGTGGCGTGCGATGTCCCTTCATCGCGGACAGCACCAGGTGGGTTGCTGTGTGAGGCCGGCTCTAGCACAGCACGGCGTGCGATGCACTGTCATCGCGTGCACCCCATAGGCAGGTGTGGTACCAGCCCTAGCGGGGCTTGGTGCGCGCTGGGTGTAGTGCGGGCTCCCACAAGGGGGAGTGGGAGAGTGTCAGCCCAGGGGCATAGTTGCCCCGGGCCATGGCACTCTGGTTGACCCCGTAGACACATGATCCGGAGTGTCCACAGAGAGGGCCCCAAGTGGGGGGTGATCACCTGTCCGGGGAGAGCTCTCGAGAGGGATCAAGAGGGAGCTAGAACGCTCGAGAAGGTGGATGGGGCCAAGGGTGGAGCGGCAACGACCCAGGGGGATATAAGGTGGGTCCCTGGGAGGGACCAGGGTTCTTCGTTCTGCAAGCTGGAAGCTCTACAAGGCATCAACACGTGGTCGGGGACCCGAGTGAGGGTCTGACCATTCGTAGCTGTAACTCCTACATATAGAGTAGCTAGCTGGGTGGTCACCACCCTAGGCTGTATCTGCTGAAGGGGCAGTTACCCCTTTGTGTTAATGGGTTGATGTTACGATAAAAGTGTTGCCTCTAAAGAACGACGTCTGCGACTCAGTTGGACTCACTTCAGTCGCATGAAATCCCGTCACCATTTTTGGTCGCATAAAATCCCATCACCATTTCTGGTCGCCTAAAATCCCATCACCAATTCTGGTTGCCTAAAATCCTGTCACCATTTCTGGTCGCCTAAAATTCCATCACCAATTCTGGTTAACTAAAATCCCATCACAATTTCTGGTCGCCTAAAATCCCGTCACCAATTCTGGTTGCCTAAAATCCTGTCACCATTTCTGGTCGCCTAAAATTCCATCACCAATTCTGGTTAACTAAAATCCTGTCACCATTTCTGGTTGCCTAAAATCCCGTCAACAATTCAGGTCGCCTAAAATCCAGTCACCATTTCTGGTCATATAAAATCGTGTCACCATTTCTGGTCGCCTAAAATCCCGTCACCAATTCAGATCGCCTAAAATCCCGTAACCATTGCTGGTCGCCTAAAAGCCTGTCACCATTTCTGGTCTCATAAAATCCCGTCACCATTTCTGGTTGCCTAAAATTCCATTACCATTTTATTTTATTGTTTTATATTTTAATTATTTTATTGTTTCGCTTCTACGTGACTACCGAAAGAACCAAGAATATTCCATTACCATTTCTGGTCGCCTAAAATCCCATCGCCATTTCCGGTCACCTAAACTCCCGTCACCATTTCTGGTTGTCTAAAATCCTGTCACCATTTCTGGTTGCCTAAAATCCTATCACCATTTCTGGTCGCCTAAAATCCTGTCACCATTTTTGGTCGCATAAAATCCCATCACCAATTCTGGTCACCTAAAAAATCCCATCACCATTTCTGGTCGCCTAAAATCTTGTCACCATTCTTGGTCGCATAAAATCCGATCACCATTTCTGGTCGCATAAAATCCCATCACCAATTCTGGTTGCCTAAAATTCTTTCAACATTTTTGGTCGAATAAAATCCCGTCATCATTTATGGTCAGCAACTCAAACTGTTGACTGGAAAAATGATCAGTGTCCCACCTTTAGACAACAATGGCATACGGAATGCCAGGACATACAGGTGGTTAGCAAAGACCTCGTCGGGC
Source organism: Entosphenus tridentatus (assembly GCA_014621495.2). NCBI lineage: Eukaryota > Metazoa > Chordata > Hyperoartia > Petromyzontiformes > Petromyzontidae > Entosphenus > Entosphenus tridentatus. The sequence goes on from CM025656.2 coordinate 7,901,369, forward strand.
AACCCAACCAAACTGCTTCCTGGCCTCTCGCTGCTCCGTAAACTCTGGATATTGCACGGCTGATTCGCTCATCTCCCAAGGGCAAAATTAAAGACGGTTCCACCTCCTACTGCAGAGTGGAACAAACCATCAGGCGGCAGCACCAAAACGATCCACCAGCTTAACTACCAACGCTGTTGAGTGGCTAAAAAACAAGATATTGCTTTATAACGATCGAACAAAGACGGTCACAGTAGCGTGTGTTTTCAGTTGCTCTTCTGTGGCCGTCTGGAAAACTCTTTCGATATTAGGAAGCCACTGGAACAATTAATTTTTAAATCTAGATTGAAAATGAATTTCTTAAGAACTGCTAAATGTGTTTATATATTTTTTCTCATTCCCACGCACCTCCGATTACGTACGGTGAAAAATAAGTTCAACATACATACACATACATGACCTTTCTTACCATTCCAAAAGTCAGTTGCCTATCTCTGCAACACAACGTATGAAAGAACAAGATTTATCGACAATCATTATCGCTATGAGTTCAGTAACCCTTTCATTCACCATTATAATCGCGGTGTATGACTCACCAGCTTCAGCGGATGATACGAGTAGTCTTTGTACCAGAAAGGCTGGCCGACTTGCTCGTTGGTGAGCAGCTGTTCCGGGAACACGCCGTGGAACGCCTCTCTCTCCAGCAGGTCCCTGGACTCCCCTGCCACCACCCCGATCTTTTCCAAGCATGCAGCGATGCCCACGTCTTCCGCCTTCGCCTCGTCGTCGCACGCCTTCATCTCGACAGCCTCCACGAGCTTGGACACCGCCCGCCTGCTCAGCACGTAGCCACTGCCCCCGCTCATGTAGCCCTGCTTCACGAAGTACTTGAATCTCCGCCCGAAGAAGATGGGCTGCTCCGCCGAGTAATTGGATAGCAGGAGCTTCAGGTTCTCAACGATGACGAAGGTGTCGTCTTCGGCCTTGAGCACCCAGTCAATGTCGTGGAGGTGGTGCCGGTGAATGTACTTGAAGGCGTCGACGGTTCTGCAGTATTGGTTGTGGCCCGCGGCGTCTTCCGTCCGCAAGCCGATGGTGCCGTAGACATCATCCGCCTGGGAGCTCATGAAGAGCGCCACATCGCAGCGCTTGGCCCATGACGCCTTGATGTGCGGGATCTTCTCCGGGGCACTCTTCGGATCGACCATGACCCAGCACAGCAGGCGCACTCTCTTGCTCAGCGCTTCCGCGGTGGAGTTGTCTAGGCCTGCGAACAGAGAAAGACATCGTGCGTGCAAGTCCACGCAAGACGTGATTTTAAGCCTTCGTTTATCGCCGTGTGAATTCAAAGTTGTGAATTTCCCATCAACTCACGAGGCCAACGTCTATGGCTGCAGCAGACAATGCTGCAGGGAACTGGAACCAATCCAGTAGGCAACAGACACAGACTGACATTACTCCAGGCTCTACTGCTCAATAATGCATGCGCGTGTTCGTGAGCCATCACTCCCACAGTTGACCTCTGCTGAATTAAGGAAGTATTGTAAACATCCAACATGACATTCACGAAGTTAAATATGTAACACCATCAATTGCATTCAATGAGTGTTGCTATTGCCTCGTGAGACGCGGCATCGTTCATTTAGTTACTCTCACAGCAAGCAGGGGGACGCCACGGCCTTGGAAGGTAACACTGCACAGCTACATCATGGGACCTGGTATCGACAATCAAAGGGATTTTCCTGTCCCCAGACGACCTGCTTGTCAGTTTTGATGTGGTTTCCTTAT
>CM025656.2:7908135-7937305 GCA_014621495.2 Entosphenus tridentatus
CACCATATGAGACTAGGCTCCAAAGAAAGCTGTCTCTGGTGTGGACCTATCAGTTTCAAAGACAATGCATAAATTATCAGAGTATTGTTTTTTGTTTGCATTTGACTGCAAGTATTGTGGTTAATGTAAGCATGATTCCTTGCAAAAGGTGTCAGTTTTGTTGCCAGAAAAAAGGGAAAACCCCTATTAGTACTGCACAGCTACTTCTGTAGTCTCTTCAATAGGCCCATGTCCAGACCACGACACTTAATATTCCCCGTGAAAAGCATCTATTGCATTTCAAAGTGAAGGTTTATATACATATATACACACACATACAGTAAATACCCCGGTTTGTTGGGGATGCGTTCCTGAAAGGTGCGACGACAAATATATTGGATGTAAATCGAAGAAGCAGTTTATAGAGTAGTAGTGAGTTTTCCCTCTACATTAAGAAACTTTCATTTAGAGTATTTGGCTGCTATACATTTGTAGTGTAATAGCGCTGGCTGGTGGACAGCAGCGGCAACTGTGGTGGACAGACAGTACACACGCCGGTGAGCGTGAGCACGGTGTGTTAGCACAGCAGAGGAACTAGGGCAAGGTTCATGGAGGACCCCATCTGGAGGCCCCTGGAACCTGCTAGCAGGTTCGAGAAGGGAGCCGAGAGCGGGGGCTTGAGGCTGCGGTTCTGGGAGTGGACTCGTCTCGTCGTTGCTGTCGTGGTTGTCGTCGCTAAACGTCTCCGCTAGATATTGCGCTACGAAGGATAGTTGTTGGCTATCTCAGTCAGCACCATCAGTGTTAGACGGATAGTGTTGTGTACAGGCTAGGCTAAGCTACTGTGGAGAGTGTGTGGACGAGACCGTGGAAGTTATTACTAAAGAAAGTGCCTCCTAGAAACTCTGTCTCTGAATCGTTGACACTACACATTTCCACATGATAAGCCACTTCGTTGAGCTATCATTTGTGATCGGTCGCTTTAGCCAGGTCGCGTCTAAAAAATAGCTATACAGCTCAGTGGGCCTTTTCTGGTAAAATAAAAAATAGTTTATTTCATTCAAATTTCCCCAATCAACATCGACTGTGCTAAGACCATGGGCACACTCCACTTGAGAACCCGGTTCAACCTCGAGTGACTGCAACCCACACTATCCTGATTTGCTGGGGGAAAAATTGTTCACTGCTCAGATTGAGAAGTCTAGATTCATAAACGAGAAAGTGGGTGAAAAAATGTGTGTAGGAAAGCGTGGAAGTGTGAACAACAGTGTAAACAAGTGTAAGTGGACGTAGAAATAAATATTTAATTTAAACTCCCCCTCTGCCCCACCCCCCCTCTCTATTTAAGGCCTCGACACAGAGACGTTGTCTTTCTGTGTGCCTATGTGTGTGTCTCTCTCTGTCTCTGTGTGAGTCTCTCTCTGCTTGTGTGTATGTCTGTGTGTCTCCGTGTCTATGTTTTGTCTCTCTCAAATGTAGCAATATTTGAAAGAACGTAATCAACCAGGTAGGGTGTTGACTATTGTGTTAGCCGACTCTGTGTTGTATTGAATTATATTTCCAAGTTTACTATGTTTGTTTTCTCATTCATTTGTACCTGATTATGGTTGCTTGTGTTGCAATCGAAACGTCGTATTCTATTATTTAATTTAATTTTTTTATACATGACTTCTGAAAGAACCAAAGAGTAATTCCTGCAGTCACGAAAGCTTCGAATCTAGTTTGAAGTGTAATCAACAGTGTAAACAAATGTAAGTGTAAACAACAGGATGTGTTCGTAGATGGTGATTGTAGGTAGGCACCCCACACACACACCTATTCAAGTATTTTTTTAACACGTAGTAGTAAATGTGTCCTTAAACCTGCCACCACCCGACACCGTCTGAGTAAGGTTTGTCACGGAAACAAAACATGCCAATTAGTTACTAGTTCAGCACACCGGTGTGTTGGAGAGTAAACCCACAACATTTACAATTCGAATACGACGTTTCGCCAGTAATTACAACTACTGTATCACGTTTAACACGTAGGCTACATTGGGCGGACAGCCAGAGTTACTCGAAGTGGAAATGTTGTGAGTTTACTCTCCAACACCTTTTCAAGTATAGTAGTAGCAGCACATTAGTCTTCGTTTATTCCAGAGTTACCCCCCCCCCCCCACGATAAGACCGACTGCGGCGTTTTTGATTGCCCGAGCCATGAGCTGTGATGTCCAGGAGTGATCGTTGCGGGCGTGCGTGCGAATCTTCTTCGTCACTCACCGCCGCGGCTCGACGCGTCCAGGCCGTGGCCGAGGGGTCCGCCGCGGAGGCCGTCCGCCTGCGCGTGCCACCCCCTCGCGTGCACAGAGTAGAAGTAGCAGCAGGAGAATCCGCCGAGCCAGCCGAAGGCGAGCAACAGCCAGGAGCGTCGGCGGGCGTCCCGCGCGCACATGGCTCAACAGGGCGAGAGCGGCAGTAGCAGCAACAACAGTAGCAACAGCCGCAGCAACAGCAGCGGCAATAGCAGCGTTTCAAAGCAGCAGTAGCAGCAATCACGATCGCCTCCCTCCTCCCTGATCCTCCTCCTTCCCCGCCCCGTCGCACGCGCGGAGGCGACGCCTCCTCTTCTGCGTGCTGGAGGAGGTCGCGCTTCGGGCGATCCGCGAGTTGCTTTGACGGAAACGTCAAATGCCATCAATCGCGCTTAGAGTTGAGATGAGAAGGTTTATTAAAAAAAGGAGTACGGGGTAACAACAACAAACTATTAGGCACGTTCGTGAGTCAAATCTAAGAGGCACTGTTTCGTACCTCCGATCGGCACGGTTGGCTACGTACGGTGCGAAAGACGGTTCATCGTACATACGAAGGAAGGGCCATTCTTCATAACACGTAGAGAGGTCAGAGAGAATAAAGAGATTAAAGTTGCAGACTGCACTTTACACCATGGGACCTTGGTAAGAATTACATGTTTTGATATTTTCTGATGAAGTTGTTCAAATTGGCGTAGTAATGTGTTATTTAAACAGTAGCTAGTGAGTAAAATACAAACCCTTTAAATAATCAAACATGTATTACTGCATAAACTGATTTGTATTAAAAGTCGAATTGTAATATGTTGCTGGCACATTGCATTGTGGGTGACCATGTGGGAGTGTGCTCTTTAATGATCAACGTCACTCTAACCACGAGCAGCATTGTCCAACGGGTGGAGCCATTCCTGGGATCAATAATTATTTCAATTGAATCCAAGAGGCTCTCAAGGACCAAAGGGACTTTCAAATGTATCTCAAACTTTTCAATCATCGCGATTGAAAACTAATTTCTTTAGACCTGCTTTGTGGGTTTAGTTTGTTGTCATTCCCCCGCACCTCTGGTTAGCGCAGTGGCTACGTACATTGCGAAATAAGTTTAACGTACAGTACATACAAACGATCTAAAACTAGGTTTCTTTGAGTGTCTTTTATCCCTTGCCGTCCAATGTTACCGACAAAACAAATGTTATGTAAACAATGTGTGTCCCAGGAGGTCGCACGTATATACGACTATAAATGTGTAGAGGAGTATGGAGACGTGACGTCATAGGGGCCGTCCATAAATGATGTCACGCACCTAGGGGGGGGGGTCAGACATTTGTGACGATGTGTGACGTCACATCAAAATGTGCAACTTTAAATATGGACAACACGTTCTACTTACTTAAATATACTTTTTAATAAATGTTTTCTCCTACAACATCAGAGTGCAGCGCCACATTAAATACGCACTACAATTGACAATAGTTTAAAGCGATTTGCAGCATGTTTCTTTTTTTTGGGGGGGGCAGAGCTTTGTGACATCATATTTGAAGGGGGGGGGGGGGGTCTGACTTTTTGTGACGCCGTGTGTCGAAGGGGGAGGGGGGTAAAAAATCATCCAAAATCGCGTGACGTCATTTATGGACGGCCCCATACGTACTGTGCGGTGCGATGACGTCATGTCACCACGGGGTACTTAAGGGGGGCCCCGTGACAAAAGCGGGGTCGTTGTGGGAGCCCGGGATGGAGAGCGGTTGAACAGACAGCCAGGGGATAGAGCTCAAGGAGTCTGGAGAAGCCGGCTGTAGTTGTGGAAGGTGCTGCTCTCCTCGGTCTGTCGGTGTTGGCTGAACCCCCGATCCGACTCGAGTGAGAGAGCCCAAGAGATAGCCGAGGCTAGGGACAGACAGAGCCGAGGGTCCACGTGAAGGAGCCAGTGTAGGGCACCTACCTCTGGTGGAAGTTGTCACCAACCCTTGTTAATAAACCGGCGCAAGCCCTTACTTGAAGAACTGCCTCTGCGTCGTCATTACTACACAACAAATGGATAAGATTTATCTCGCGCTCAATAATAAAGCTACGTGGTGAGTGAGGGTGAGGTGTACATTCGACCATGGCAGCTGAGCGGCATTCATCTTGAATGCGAGGCAGATGTCACCTTGTCTCGTTCCCACCGGAGATGAAGATGTGGCGAGTGGACGAGTTGATTGTGGTGTGATTCGGGAGGTTGAAGTTGTGGGGGCCGACGTCCGCCTCTCCGCTCCCTGTGAGAGTGCGGGGCGCGACGTCCACCCCCTCCTCTACCCCCTCTTCGGCCGCCTCTCGCCGGGTCCCCGCCGATCGGGTGATCGCCCCCCCCTCCCGCGCCAACGCCCTCTCTGAGGGACATCGCTACTCGGCTGGCTAACCACCGCCCGGGATTATCTCCCCCACGCACACGTACCCCACCACACAAAAACGAACACGGAGGCGTGCATGTGCGCGCCCCTGCAGACGCGTTTTTTCTTCACAAAGCTGGCGCCGGCCAAAAGGAATATGCACGCGCCCCTCCTGGTGGTTAAGCCCTAATCCGCGTGTCCGCAATGCTGATGTAAACTGAAAATAAACGGCACACTCAACTCACTCACACCACCCCCTCGCTGCAGCCCTGCGCTCACGTCGGGCACACCATCTCTCTACGCAGACGCGCCACACACAGATCACAGACGCTACGCCGAGGTTCTGCCCACACACAGAAATCACATTACACAGATATTCTGTACTAGAGTTGATTAACGGCGCAAATACCCGACACAAGAGTATTAACGGCGCAAATACCCGCTACCTAGAGGGGGAATATTTCGCGAGGAGATCCTAGCCTAACTCTGCCTCTGACCCCAGTTACACAAACGCTCTACCACATACCTCGTAGCTGTACTCACGGCGTCCCACGGACGCTGTGAGAGTCAGAGAGATAGGGACGAGCAAAAACCTCGCTTATCGCTGCCTCGTAGCAGCACTTCCTGGCATCACACGGATGCTACGAGCGGCTCGAGGAGGCAGGACGGCAGGGAGGGGGTCTGGATCGCCTGGAGGTTGAAGATAACTGAACTCAAACTTGATTTGGCGCTTTTGTGACTGCAGGAATTACTCTTTGGTCCTTTCAGTAAAGTCACGTAGAAAGATAAAATAATAAGTTCAATACTAGCATACGCCGTTCCGATTGCAACACAAGCAATCATCATCAGGTACAAATGAAAGAAAAAACAAAACCTAGTAGACTTAGAAATATCTTCTTTTCTTCTTCTTTCTTTTTTTTATATATAAAAGTCTCCGCGCGCTCGCGCTTGCGGGGGATTTGGCTCTTGGACGGTGGGGTTTAAGACCGAAATAATTTGCCAGCCGGCACGCCCTAAGCCCCGTGGTGGGAATAAGCTATTCCGTTTTCCCATCCGTAAACTTTAAAGTAGTTTAATTAACACATTTGTGCCGTTTTTATTATTCATTATTTACTTATTGCACGACATCGACCGTACCAAGTGACGCCAATTGCGTGGGGGGGAGGGGCGGACCTTACCAAGCCATGCGCGTTCGCTCGAGCTCACGGCGGACATTTTATTTTACGCGTTTTACAGGCAAGACATACACACATCACGCTACGGATATTTCTTCACAGTGTCATGTCCTCTTAACCCCCTCCCCCCAACACGATGCGTCCAGTTTATACTACAAACTCCCTACATAATCATATTTTAGTGCTTACATACCATTATTCTTGCACGGCCAGGGGATGCTGGGGGGTGTGGGCGTAGCGGCCCAGCCCCTAGCCTGCCAAAATGCCAACTCCGCCGCCTCGCCAATGTAGGCCAGGAGGGGGGCTACGCATGGCACAAGGCCTCAACACGCCTATGGTAAGTTCCTTGCTTCTTACGCTAACAACTCAAGTCCATTGTTTACTATTGTTAAACACATTATTTGACAAACATTACTATAATAATGTTTGTGTGCAGATAAGAACTCACGTTGATTCGCTTACTATTATCAAACAAATACGTTGGGAGATATTACAATAATAATGTTTGTGTGCACAAAACTCTTTATTTTTACGTTGCTACATTTTCCTTTTTTCTGCTGCGCTTTTATTACGCCATGTACGTTCATGTGTATGTGTGTGTCAGTCCATATGTGTCTGTATTAGTCCACATGTGTATGTACGTCTATACATGTGTGTGTTACTCGATGTGTGTGTGTAAGTCAATGCGTTTGTGTGAGTCCATATGTGTGTGTTCATCCATGTCTGTGTATCTCAAGTAGATGTCTGTGTGTCACATGTGTATGTGTGTAGGGCTGTGTGTGTCAGTCTATCTATGTGTGTCTAAGTCCATGTGTGTGTGTCTTAGTCCATATGTGTGTGAGTAAGTACATATGTGTGTTTACGTCAATGTGTATGTGAGTCCACATATGTCTGTGTGTGAGTCGCTGTATGTGTGTACGTCCATATGTGTGTGTAACTCCATGTGTGTGTATCTCAAGTGGATGTCTATGTGTGTGTCAGTCCATATGTGTGTGTCTAAGTCGATGTGTTTGTGTGTGTGAGTCCATATGTGTGTGTGTGTGTCTGAGTCCATGTGCGTGTGTGTTAGTTGTTGTGTGTGCATGCCTCCATGTTAGTCAGTATAAGTCCATTTATTTGCGAGTCTGTAGGCCCATGTGTACGTCTTAGTCCATGTGTGTGCTTTATTGACCTGCTCAAGGCCTATGATACCATCAGTAGGTTTGGCCTCTGGGTTGTTCTTCGTGCTTTCCGAGTCCCTCACCCACTGCTCACCATCCTTAAGGACCTTCATGATGGTGAGCGGCCCCGCGTCAAACTACGTGGCCGTGAGCCAGAGCCATTCCCTGTACACCTTGGGGTGCAACAGGAATGTCCTCTGGCTCCCACATTATTTCACATATACTTGGACCACGTAGTTCGTCAAGCCTTCAATGGCTGTACCGGAAGAATTCCCATCTGCTACAGATACAATGGGAGGCTCATCGATGCCTGGCTGCGATCAAGGGATGGCTCCCTATTGCTCAACCACGTTATGTATGCCGATGATCTGCTAATGGCTGCTCACTCGGAGGAGGAGTTCGAGGTGCTGCTGCTGAACCTGGAGCTTGGCACCAACAGGTGGGGCTTTACCATCAGCCCAACCAAAACTAAGCACCTGCCTGGCTATTTTGTACCATCGGACACTCCACCCCACTGTGGAGGAGGCTCCAGAAGGACGCTACTGGCCAGGTGGAGGCAGTCACCCTCCAACAACAACGGAGGGCGGATGAGCGACGCTCACAACAACGAGCGGAGCGACGAGTGGCTAAAGCACAGAAAGTTGCCACAGTAGGGGCCACAGGTGGTGCATCAACCAGTCGTCTCGGTCAGTCGACCTGTGCCATCTGGGTTTGCCCCGTGACCTCTTGCCAGCGGGCGTTCGACACTTCACATGGCCTCAAGGTGCACATAGCCTGGCACAAGCGTTGTTGTGACGTCACCACCACTTTGTGGCGAATGGCGGTTGTTGTTGTTCAGTGTATGTATGTATGTGTGAGTCCATTTGTGCGTGTAACTCTATGTGTGTGTATCAATGGATTTGCGTGTGTAACTACATGTGTCTGCCTTTTTCGCCCGGGCAACGCTGGGTACTAACCGCTAGTAATGTAATACAACACAGATAGTCGGCTAACATGACAGTCAACACCCTACCTGGTTGATTACGTTCTTCCAAAGATTGCTAAATTTAAGAGAACAGGAGACACATAGACAGACACGTAAGCAGAGAGAGATAACACAGAGACACACCGAGAGAGACAAACACATAGGCACACAGAGAAACGATGCCTCTGTGTCGAGGCCTTAAATAGAGAGAGGGGGGCAGAGAGGGAGGGGGAGTTGAGAAATTAGCATGTCAATGAGAGACATGGGGCTACAGCAGGAAACCAAGAGCAGAGAGGGGGGCAGAGTGGGAGGGGGGATTGAGAAATTCGCATGTCAATGAGAGACATGGCGCTACAGCCGGATACCAAGAGCAACAAAACGAGAGGGGAGAGAAACCACACTAAATCAAACAAACTTAGTACAAATTTGGAAATGTAATGCAATGCAACACAGAGAATCGGTCAACACACAATTGACGTATGGCCTGGTAGATTACGTTCTACCAAGGATTGCTAAATTAGAAGTTAAGTGTTAAATTTGAGAGAGAGACAAAACACAGATACGGAGACACAACGACAGACACACGGGCAGGGAGAGACAACACAGAGACACAGAGAGAGAAAACAAACTTAAAACCTCCACGTAGAGGTTATTCAAACTTGATTTGGCGCTTTCGTAACTGCAGGAATTACTCTTTGGTTCTTTCGGTAAAGTCACGTAGAAAGAGAAAATAATCAATTATCAATGCGGATCCGCGTACGACAGTCGATTTATAGCAGGCAGCAAGTTGGTCAACACTACGTCTGAGTAAGGGTCTTGCGTGACGTGGACTTTATCGCACCAACCTACCGTTTGACCTTCAGCAGCCCGAGTGCCAAGGTCGGAGTGAATACACGCGTTTGGTGATGAACTGGAAATGAAGTTACAAACTTTCGGAAATATAATTAATCAACACACACATGAATATATATGACACGCGATGCATTAACTTAATGGTTTACAGCAAAATTGGCTCGTCCCCACTGAGTCGCGCGGAGTACAATCTCGCGGACGCCCGGCACAGCACAGCACGTGCTGCCTTGCATCCCAAACTCTCCTGTGAGCCAGCCTCGTGATTGGCCGTCGCGGTGCGGACCAAACCGTGGCCGTGACGCCAAAGTCCCTGGAAGCGCGCACACAACCACAGCTCCTCACTGCGGTGAGTGCAGCAGGCGCGGAGGCCTCGGTGTGGAGTCTCCCACTCCAGCAGTGGATAGAGCACTCCGCGTTGTGTGGGCACCTACACAACCCGGTAGCAGTGGATAGAGCACTCCGCTTTGTGTGGGCACCTACACAACCCGGTAGCAGTGGATAGAGCATGTATGGTCCTTGGTGCAGCGTTGCCTTACGCTGTTGCAGTAGCCGCGAGCACTCGCGACTCTTTGTGGTCTGTCCACACTCCTTCGGGAGATGGAAGTACTCATCTCGCCTGCTGGAGTACTTTCGCGGAGCTCCTTAAGATTGGAAAATTGTTGAGGCTAATCTTTTCGATAGTCAGGTTTGCGGGGTGCCAATCTCAGAACAACTGTCACCGCGTCCTGTGTCTGCGATCGACCGGTTGCAAAGCTGCTTCATTGCTCCCGATGCTAGGCCTTGTCCACTGCTTCCCTTCATCGGGGGTTTTGCGCGCAGTGAAGAGTGTCTCTTTGGCTTCGTGACTAAATGCATCGTTGCTGTACAAGCAACGCAGGTCGAGAAACCGTGACGGTGTTTGATTGCCCTCTTGGTGTGGGCACGGTGCGACGATGCATAGAGCAGGCAGCAAGCAGTGTGAACCTGTTGGTTTGCATGACAGAGCTGTGGCTCGATTATTACCTTCAATGGGACAGTCTGATGTCCAGTAAAGAGAGACTGTTCACAATTTCCAATCTGGCAATTAAAGTCACTTTGTTAATAACAAAAGACAAACTGAATGAAGGCATTGAGTTCATCTTAGGAGCAAAATACAATGCCAATGCACCCATTGATATCTTCCACACATAAAAGCCAGGTCTGGTGCCTGTGTGCTGGTGGAAAATGCGTTATTCTTAAGTTCATACCAACAGATTGGCGTGACCATGTAGCCATGGTCACACCACTGGTCTGATTGTATCGGCGTCCACTGTAGGATAAAGTAATCGAGGGTGAGCTCGGGTTTGGCCAACCTCAGTCTTCTAGTCGACAGGGTCTGTTCTTCTCCGCTGTTGTTACTTAAACGGCTAAGGCCACCGCGTTATTGACAAATGTGTCCAATTTGTGAAAGTTGCGCTTTTGCGCATTTGCCAAAGCAGTTACACCACCAATAATGTGTTTGTTAAAAAGTGTTTGTTTCCGGATATCCGTCGTGGATGTCAAAACGGTAACCGTCTTTCCTAAAGTCAGGGCCCGGTAATAGAATCCGAGTGGGATGTTCCTCGTGAATACAACGAGCGCAATGTACACCGTTGCTTCAATTGCTGCAACCAGAGACGGGATCGAACCTACGTACTCTGGGCTGCAAGTGCAGCGCGGTGACCTTTGCGACAGCAACCTATGCGATAGCTCCCTTCGTGTCTCAGTTGAGAATCCAATGAGCACGTCATGGTGAGTATCCATCTGGAGTGACACGTCTAAAGGTTCGGCCAACCGGTTTTACTGGTTTGTCTTTCTTTTCATGCGATTACCCGTACAAGGAAAACAACCCTTATACAAACCACCTCCGATTAAAATCCAACGTTTCCGCGGTTGATCTCTTGCGTCGAAACTGCCTCTGTGCTGTGGAGCCCGCCCGAAACCCACTTTGTTGTCTCTCCCTCTCTCCCATTTGCTAGATTCGCCTTCTCAAATGTCAAGTTGACGGTGGGGGGGGTTCGACTCCCGATCACAAACCAACAGCAGTGACGATCGTGTCAGCCAGTCCTGGACCTCCTTCTAAGTCGACTCGACCTCAAATGATTACCTGGTGGGGCTGTGTAAAAACATCGCCACTCTAGGGAGACAAAGGCGGCCGGGCGTGGTGATGGCCACCCACCCGGTCTTTGTATGTGCTGCTACATGCTAACAGCACTTGCCCCAACAGTCTGTTCAGGCTACGCTGTCTTTCTACGAGCGCGGTGTAAGTATCACGAAACCTTCCAGCACTCTCGTCAATGACACTGTGGCCGTTCAAAATCATATAATAAGCGACGTTTCGGGAAATGGTCCTTCTTAATAGCAACATATATAGAGAGAGGCCAAAGAGAGACAGAGTGGATGAAACAGTTGGAGCCTGCACTTTACACCATGGGGTCTGATAAGTATTGGATAAAAAAAAATCTGATTACGTTGTTAAATCGGCATATGAATAGTTACCTAATACTGCAGTAGCTATTGGGTAACAAACACACCTTTCAAATATCACAAAGGATACTACTAAATAAACTTATCATATTACTGTATGCCCCTATTGTTGCTGCCTTCATTGTTAACCTGCCTTGGCTGGATTCCAGGCGCGCGGGCAGGTGAGCGGCGGTGACATCACAGTGCACATCAGCGCAATGACGTCACCCGCACGGCAGACGGCGCCGGGCTCGTGCGTGATGACGTCACTCCTCGCCACCCCATCCGCGATGAAGTCCACGCAGGTGCGCGTGAAACTCGATCGAAAATCATGCCACAGTACATTTGAAATCAAAGTTTTTTCTCGCTGAATGGCTGGAGAGAGAGACGGACAGTCACGTCCGAAGGACGCGCGGGCTGCTAGTTTATATTGTACGTATGTTGAACTTCTTTCGCACTGTGCGTAACCAACTGTGCTATATTAAAAGTTAAACTATGAAATGTCTCTGCAGTACATGGCATTGTGAGAAAACTTTGTTCTGGTGAGCACAAAAATGACTCCGTGACATTCAATTATCGTTCTACCGATCTGCAGTGCATTCCTGGGCCAAATCACCATCTCAAAGGTTGCGGTGACCGGTTGCTGCTGCTGCTGCCCCCGCATCCACTCCGGTTCCACCTGTCGCTCAGCCGTGACATTTTGGTTACGAATAAAGGTTGAGGGTGCGGTTCGATCCGGACCCTTACGTTTGCACGTCTGTCACCTCGTGGTCGCATGCATTTATTTCCTGGTCCTCCGGTTTTTCCCCTCCACATTTAGAAACACGCCTTTAGATTATTTGCCTGCTATATATTTCCACGGGATAAGCCACTCTGTTGGGCTATCATTTGTGGCCAGGTGGCTTCTGAAAAGAGCTACATACCTCATTCGCCCGTACCTGGTAAAATGAAAAAAAATAGTTTAGTTTCCACCACTGGCTCACAGACGAACCCCTTCAATACCCATTTAATGGGAGGAAGTAATTTTGTTCAACCAAGTCACGAGGTGCGTGTTCGCAGACATGCCAGAACTGTAAGCACAGTTTTGTCCAGACGCGCACTCAGACTACTGCTATACTGTATTATTATTTTTAAGTGAAAACGGGGATAACATGCACAATCCAAATATACAGCAGGCGTCAGGGTCGGGATTGAACCCACGACATTCCATATACCAGGCGAGGTAGTTAACATCTCGCCGCTGTGGTGCACTCGCCCAAGCGCAGCTGCACACGCACGGCTCTCGCACCCCACCCGTTCGCATGCCAGGCCACGCGGCTTACACTCTTCTCCTGCTCGTCAGCAGTCTGTGCTCGCGAGTCACTTGGGTTGGTTGAACATTGTTTGGTACTGCTGCTAGATTGACAGTCAGTAGTCGCACTGTAGCCTTAAAGGAACATTCTTTGTGTGCTATTAAATATATGAAAGGCAGCGTGTCGGGTATATGAGCCATTTTTCATATGCTCTGAAGAAGGGTCATTAACCGAAACGGCGCCTCCCTCTGAAGACGCACAATGTAATTGACGAGTTGTTGGTTTCCTAAAGCCCTCCCCGACGACTCACGTGGGTGCTCACGGGGACACTCACCTTGGTGCTCACAGAAACTCACCTGGGCACTCGGAGAGGACTCACCTGGGCACTCGGAGAGGACTCACGTGGGTGCTCACGGGGAGACTCACCTTGGCGCTAATGGGGAGGCTCACGTGCACGCTCACGGGGAGCCTCACTTGCGCGGTCACCTGGGTGCTCACGATGAGATTCACCTGGGTTCTTACGTGGTGACTCACCAGGACGCTCACGGCGAGGCACACCTGCATGGGGAAGCTCACCTTGGCGTTCACGGGGAGACTCACCTGCGAGACAGCCATCCCTGTGCAGAGTCACGCGTCCTGCGCAATCCCCACTCATTCATCTCAACAATCAAATCGATTTCTCGAATTCGCGTCTGGGCTATGATCCGCGTGCCTCTCCATGCTGTGTGTCTCCCAGCGCAACTCTTCACGCTTATTTGTGCACTTAATTCCACTGCTTTCGTCAATTTGCTGTGACTTCCGATGCACGCGGCACAGCGGGTAATGGTGGAGTGGCTCCCGTGAGCATCCGGTCACCTCCGCGAACGGTGTGCGTGTGTATACAAGTGTAATAAAGGACTTTCAGGCGATGTCGTTCTCCGTGTCCTTTATTGGGTTCTTGCTCACACCCTGCGATGTCTCCACTCCGACCCGCACCTGTTCCTCCTCGCGCCTCCACGCTCCACGCTGTCTCCCACTCGCTCTCTCTCTCTGCAGCCACACCGCTGCCCGTGTGCTCCCGCACACTCCGCAGCCGCCCTGCTGCTCCCCGTTACTCCGCACCAACAGCAGCCACTCCGCTGCCCCGTGCGCTCTCCGCGCACTCTGCAGTCTCCCCGCTGCTCCACACGCACCGCTGGCCGACGGTGCCGTGCCTCCACTCTCTCGCTATCTCCCCACTCCTCGCCAGCACTCCGCGTGGCCTCTCCCTTCTTAATTCTGACTTCACTCCCGATCCCCTTCGGGTTCTCCCCTTATATCCTCCCCCTCACGTGACCCTGACTCCGCCCATCCTCACGTGACCCTGACTCCGCCCATACTCACGTGACCCTGTCTTTGCTCGCATTACATGACCCCCCCCCCCCCGTGTAGAAAAACCCAGCCGTCCCCGGCTGCAACAGAACAAAATAATGCGAGCAAAAGTCCAGCAACAGGCATAACAAGACACGGAGATTATACAACAACAACAACACAACAACAATAAATAGGTTAATTAACGAAAGGAAAGGGACTTGGAGCATGTGCGGGTCGCCAGCCCGTCCTGAACGGGGGGCGGTCCCCGCATAAAACGTGACCGCGACAGAGTTCTAGGAGCGGCGGGATCAAACCCGCCCGCCGCTGTTGGAGTCCCGCCAATGTCAGAGTCCCGAACCCCCGGGAGACCCGTCGCCGGGGTCTCCAGCAATTTCGTCCGCGGCGGGGTTGGAGGGGGGGCGGGGCCCAATGTCCCCGTCGCCGGGGTAGCCCACCTGGAGCAGAACTCACTGTCTCCGTCCGTGTCACGGCCGGTCCGTCTGTAGAAGGCACGACAGGCGCGCTCGCAGGTTGAACAGGCACAGACGGTGACGCGTCAGACGCAACAGACACCGGCAAGGCAACGTTAGGAGATGACGCATCCGGTTGTGGGGCCACATAGGGTTTCAAGCGAGATGTATGTACATACCAGCGCCGCGATCCGAACCGAACACGTGCGGACTGCGGGCTAGGCACCTCAATAAGCACAACCGGCCCTTGCCATGGTCTGCAACTTAGGGGAGGTCCCCAGCCGCACCTGCGGGCAGTGCAGCCAGGCCATGTCCCCCACTCGCCAGGGGCATTCCCCGCCCGAGCGCCGAGCACAACGTTCATTCCGGGCCTGGGTTTTAGCCGTAGCCAATCTGGCCCCCTCCCGTGCCTCCGTCACGCGACGAACGGCGTCCCGAATGTACTCCGGAAGAGGCTTAACAGGACCCTTCTCCCCCATACTCAACTGCACGTCCATCGGCGGCACATTCTCGCGGCCGTACATTTAAAAAAAAGGTGAGTACCCCGTCGACGCATGAGGCGTCATCCTGTATGCAGAGAGCACCCCTGGGATATGCAAATCCCAATCAGCTTGCTTTTCGCTAACCGTGTGACAGAGCATAGCCGACGGTCCGATTAAGCCGTTCCACCATGCCATCCGTTTGAGGGTGGTAGGGAGAGGTTCGAACTTTCTTGGTCACCAGTGCAGCACACACCTCAGCCAATAATTTTGAAGAGAAATTTCGCCCCTGGTCCGTAAGCAACCTTTCCGGCACCCCTTTGTCCATTACATAACCAAAAAGGAATGCGTCCGTAATAGACGCCGCCGACTGGTCCGGCAAAGGCCAAGCCATGGGCCAGCGGGAAAGGTATTCTACCCCGACTAGTAAAAACTTATTCCCCCGAGCGGACGGCGGAAAGGGCCTTAAAATATCTAGCGCCACCAACTCGTTAATGCGGGACACCTGTATGGACTGCACCGGTGGAACATATGGGTGTTTAGGCGGCTTCCGCCGGGCACAGTCGGAACACGCCCGAATGTGCCCGACGACATCTGTCGACATGCCGTGCCAGAAGTAGTCCCGCTGCAAGGTTAACAAGGTTTTCTGCACCCCGAGATGTAACAAGGTCTCGGAGTGCAGAGTCTGAACCAATTCGTACCGCAACGACGACGGCACCACCAGACGCCAGCGATCATGCAGCCCTTCTCTCCACATTAACAATCCATCCTGGAGAGCGGCGCCCGCCGTCTCACCAGACAGCAGGCCCCCCATCCCCTTTGCAGCCCGACCCCGCAAAGCTCCCAGCGACTCATCGAGCAATTGCTCGCGAATCCACACCGAACGTGGTAGGTTCAAAACGCCATCCGTTGGTCCCGGCAATACGGGAGCCTCGGCCACCTCAACCGGTCCCGGGCAACCGGGAGCATCGGGCACGTCTACAGCGGACACAACAGGGAGAGGGGGTTGCTGAACCCGCGTACATCTATTCGTGCCCGAAGCGCAAGCGCAAGGGGACTCCTGCGGCAATCTGGAGAGTGCGTCCGCATTCACGTGACGCGTGCCCTTCCGATATTGAATATCGAATAAAAATTCCTGCAGAGTCTCCAACCATCGTGCCAATTGGCCAGATGGTTGGTCGACTCGCAGAGCATATTGCAGAGCCGCATGGTCCGTGCGCACAATAAACGTACGGCCATACAAGTACTGCCGATATTGGCGGAAAAAATGCACAATGGCCAAAAGTTCGCGGCGCGTAACGCAGTAACGGGTCTCCACAGGAGACAACACGCGACTTCCGTATGCGACCACGCGTTCAACGCCGTTCTTAGACTGGGAGAGAACAGCCCCAATCCCGGTCTCACTAGCGTTAGTATCCAGAATGAAGGGTCGAGTGAAATCTGGATAGTCCAACGTAGGTGCCGACGCCAACCGATCGCGCAGGTCCTGAAACGCTGCCTCTTCTGTCGGTCCCCAGCTAAATCTCCGGCCCTTACCCATAAGGAGGTGCAAAGGCCTCGCGATCGTTGCAAAATTTGGAACGAACCGGCGGTAATATGAGGCGAACCCTATGAACCGACACACGTCACCCACTGAGGCCTGAGTCGGCCAGTTACGAACGCACGCCATCTTCTCCGGGTCTGTGGCGACCCCTTCGGAACTAACAATGTGGCCCAAATAGCGCACGGATAGTTGTAAGAGGTGACACTTTTTGGGCTTAAATTTTAAATTAGCCGAACGCATCCTGGCAAACACCGTGTCCAACCTCCGCAAATGTTCCTCAAACGTGCGGCTGAAAACGATAACATCGTCTAAATATATTAAGCACGTCTCCCATTGTAGACCCGTTAACACGAGCTCCATCAGCCGCTGGAACGTCGCTGGGGCGGCGTTCAGGCCCATGGGAAGGCAATTAAACTCAAACAATCCCTGCGGCGTATGGAAAACCGTCTTTTCCCTCGAGGACTCGTCCAGGGGAAGTTGCCAGAATCCCGATGAGAGGTCAAGAGTAGAAAATAAATTCGCCCCAGACAAGGCATCGAGGGAATCGTCCATACGCGGCAGGGGGTACGCATCCGCAACCGACACTTTATTTAATTTCCGAAAATCCACACAAAACCGCAGCTTCCCATCCTTCTTCTTCACAAGGACCACCGGCGCGCCCCACGGGCTGTTGGACGGGGAAATAATATCGGCGGCCAGCATCTCCTCCACTGCGCCGCGAATGTGATCCCGCTCCGGCAGACTCAACCGATGCGGGTTCATCCGAATCGGAGCGGCATCGCCCGTATCAATGTGGTGGGAAAGCAAGGAGGTGCGACCCAAATCGAAATTGTCCGCACTAAAGACGTCGGAATACCTCCCCAACAGCGCGTGGAGCGCAGATCGCTGGTCCGTAGTCAAAGACGTATTTTCCCGGCACAACTCGGCAATCCACCGACCGTCCTGTGACGTCGAGACCGATACCCCCCCTACGAGGCCTCGACGATCATGATCTCCGTGACTCGTGAACGCCGTTGTAGCGTGAGCCAAAACGGTTCCGGCTGGAA
The DNA here is from genome assembly GCA_014621495.2 of Entosphenus tridentatus. NCBI lineage: Eukaryota > Metazoa > Chordata > Hyperoartia > Petromyzontiformes > Petromyzontidae > Entosphenus > Entosphenus tridentatus. The sequence continues at coordinate 7,925,544 of CM025656.2, forward strand.
CAACAACATTTTCCGCGCTCCCATTCAATACCTGTAAAAACGGAGGTTGACCCGGCCGGACAATCGTCTGTGCCCCCACCAGCGTCAAGCCACCCGTTATAGCGGTGGACAGCGATAACAAAACACCCGCCGCCCCCTCGATTCCAGGCACCGGTTTACGATACCGTAGCGGAATAAGCATCTGCAAGCCAGGCGGAATATCAACCGATACCTCGGACAGCGCCTGCACCTGACGGTCAGGAGCTGTCCGGGCCCAAGGCGATGGCAAGAATGCAACACGCCGACCTCCCGGCAATTCAACACAATTTAGATCCACCCTTATTTGAATGGGCATCTTGGCTAAAAAATCGGTACCTAACAAACAGGGCACCGCGAGGGACCTGGAGATCAACACTGTCCCTGTAGCCGAAACACCCCCAACCGTTATACTGGCGTCCACCTGACCCACAATGCCCATACTACCTCCGTTTGCCGCTATGCAAGAATCGTAAACCGGCCTCACGCGCCCCGGCGGAATGGACAAAAGGTGAAATATCACATCCGAAATAATGGTCGCTGACGCACCCGAATCAACTAAAATACGCACATCGACCCCCTGGATAGACCCCGGCACGGTGGACGAGCCCGTAGTGGCCGCAACCACCCTCCGTGCCAATTTGCGCCACTGCGTCAGTGAGCGAAGCGGATCCCCGAACGACCCCCCCATCAGTAATGGCACCCGGACCCCCTAACGATGGTGATGCATGAGGTGACAGGCCTTGCCGGGTGTCTGATGCGTACCGACTCGCCTGTCGTGGGTGGTCCTTCACTGTCGCATCCATGACCGAGGCCTTCTGCTGGGGCAGCTGTCGAACGCGAGCCCAGCATTCTCTGGCGAAGTGGCCTTTACGGCCGCAGCGGAAACACGCCAGGTCGGCTCGGCGTGCAGCACCCCCTCGGTGTTGTTGCTCCCGTGCCGGCGGCCCCGGTCGCCGCCCTGCTCCTCCCCGAATCGGCCACTGGGTCGATGCCGCCGTCAGCTCCTCAGGACCCCTCTCTGGTGGAACGTAGACGGCCTCCTGCGGAACCCTTCCTGTTTCGCCGCCATGGACTGTAGGGCTCCTTGTCCACGCCGTCACTTGTTTCCAGCGGCGAAGATTAAATTGGGCATCTAGGCATTTAGCCGCCGTCCAGGACGTCAACTTATCGTGGCCGCACACGGGCATGGGGATGCCCAAGTCCCGGGATAACTCCAACATTTTGCCCAGTATCAGGGGTTCCAACAAATTGGGTTCCGTCTCTGGATATGCGGCCATTGCTAACTCGATCACCGCGCCCCTGAATGCCACCGGCGACTCTTCGGGTGCCCGTGTCTGCTGCACAAACCTACGGTGTGCATCGTCGGGAGGCTCGTACGCCTCCGCCATTTCCTCAAAGACCCCCTGAAGTGTCGTCTTCTTCTCGGCTTTAATGGAGCGGAAGAAATGGACGGACTCGTCGTCAAGAAGCGTTGGCAAAACCTCCAAAGCCTCCGCATCAGTCCACTTAGCGGACCGTACCGCCGCTTGGAACCGGCAGGCGAAAGAGCTCCAATCTCCCCCAATGGAGAACTCCTTCACAGTCGTAAGACGCTGGCTTCGGGTCCCCCCGCCGCCTTCAATCGGCGATGATGTCACTTGCGGTAGCGAGGAGACAGCGTGATACTGCAACGTGTTCAAAATGGCGGCTCCCCATCGTTCGTCTCCGACCACACCCAAGATGGCGTCTTCCCGCGTCGGAGGCGACAAGATGGCGTTTTCCCGCGTCGGAGGCGGCAAGATGGCGTCTTCCCGCTGTTCTTCCCCAACCACGCCCAAGATGGCGACTCCGTGCCGCGTGGTGGAGAGGGCTGGAACCGACGATGAAGCCCCACTCGGCTGCCCTCTTGTCGGGCTCCCCGGGCTCGTCGCAGGCGTCACCAGGGTGCAAAGCTGAGTTAAAACAACCTTCAGCGACTCCAGTTGTGCCGCCACGTTTCGCCACCCTCCCTCGACGCCCATCCCCGAAGACGGTCCCGCAGCGCCGTCGACATCTTGCACTCTCAGCGCGTCGCCCATTCCCGTCTCGCCTCCACCTTCCATTGTTGGTAGCGCCACCGCCGGAGAAGGGTCGTCGTCTTCGTCAGAAGATGGCGCAGAAGATGGTGCAGGTATGGCCTTCTTCCTGAGCTGTTTCGACATGTCTCACTTCTGACACCAGTGTAATAAAGGACTTTCAGGCGATGTCGTTCTCCGTGTCCTTTATTGGGTTCTTGCTCACACCCTGCGATGTCTCCGCTCCGACCCGCACCTGTTCCTCCTCGCGCCTCCGCGCTCCACGCTGTCTCCCACTCGCTCTCTCTCTCTGCAGCCACACCGCTGCCCGTGTGCTCCCGCACACTCCGCAGCCGCCCTGCTGCTCCCCGTTACTCCGCACCAACAGCAGCCACTCCGCTGCCCCGTGCGCTCTCCGCGCACTCTGCAGTCTCCCCGCTGCTCCACGCGCACCGCTGGCCGACGGTGCCGTGCCTCCACTCTCTCGCTATCTCCCCACTCCTCGCCAGCACTCCGCGTGGCCTCTCCCTTCTTAATTCCGACTTCACTCCCGATCCCCTTCGGGTTCTCCCCTTATATCCTCCCCCTCACGTGACCCTGACTCTGCCCATACTCACGTGACCCTGTCTTTGCTCGCATTACACAAGCATGTGTTTCGCGTGACACAAAGGCGGCCCTATACAGGTATCGCGTGTGCCATGTGTAGCCATTAGTGACACCCAGTGGCATGTAATCCCACGGACTGGCCACCCGACACGCTGAAGGCCCTTTGCCTTATATGTTAACACCATGAACTTCTCAACTATAAAACTAGTTGTCCTTACCAGGTAAGAAGGCCCACTGAGCTATGCTGTAATGCTCTTTTTCAGAAGTGACCTGGCCACAAATTATGTGACTTGTGGAAATTTATAGCAGCCAATTACTCTGAACTCATATTTCTGAATGTGGAGGGAAAGAACAGAAGGACCCAGAGATAAATCCACGCGACCATGGGGGAGAGAGACATGCAAACTTCAAATATACAGCAGGCATCAGGGTCGGGATCGAATCCACGACTTCCTGCATACCAGTCGAGGGAGTTAACATTTCGCCACCACGGCGCCCCATCTCACAGTTCACCACAATTCATTCAAGCGAACCTGACTATGCTGATGAGACACTGCAATGCGAAACCGCGTAAGAGTTTTGTGTTGAATGACTATTGCTAAAATTACACACTCTCAGAAGGCCGCGTGCCTGATGGGATGTGTAAAAAATACTGAAAGTTTTTTTTGTAGGGACAGATTTTGGAATGATGTGAATTGTCTGCTTTGCTATTTTGCTACTGGATGAATCCAGTGAAAGTAAATTGTTTTCAAATAAGCCAGTGGTGAAAAATCCACATTTCCATGGCGGGGCTCAGTCTGTCCATACGGCACCAGTAACGACTTCTCCACAAAAGTGCTACCTACTCTGTTGACCCCCGATGAGACGATTAGGCTGTCGATTGCGAGCCGCTGCTCTGCCGCCGAGTCACCCGGCCGGATGCGTGGTCTGCGGCAGGTGAAACCGACGCAGCCTTAGTGACGCACAACTCGCCCACGCAATATTTTACGTCGTCAAAAACATGGACAGTCCTGAGTGAGTGAGGGCGTGAGTGTTGCGGGGGGGGGCTCGTACAAATTCGCGTCGTGTTCTAGAAGGGAGAGAACGATTATATTTGGCACACATTAGAGAGAATGCTGTGCCAGGTGGCTCGTCGATAATATGGGCATCGCTTTGTGGTGGAAGTCAACAAGGGGTTCTATGAATAGACTCTCCCCCCCTTCCCCGCCATTAGAATGTGGAAATTCCACAACTGGCGGCTCCGCAGGGCTGTAAACGGGAGATGAACGTCGAGGCTGGAATGCTGCTCACAGGGAGGGTGCGAAATATGGCTTGAGATATTTACCACAGATAATGTATTACATTTTTATGTTATTAATGTCAGGGCTCTATTTAAAATATTTAAATGTCAGGACCTCTCCCCTCAACCTTGTGAGGCTTATAGATCCGCCTCTGCACTGACCACCCATCTAAGTATGCCCACGTTTGCAGGAATAATGGTATGAGCATGGACCCACAATGCAAATTCAATGTGCCCCAAACCCAAACCATTTACTCCATATTAATGTGTTCGTGTTTAATAAAAATGTCTTCGTGTTTTGTCTTTGAAAGGAATCTTCAGTGGAGAGTCGACGTGCGGAGGTTTTGGAAGGGCGCCGATTCAAATATGATGTAATACGAATTATATGTTTGTCATCGTATATACATTCAATCACTACGATTACGCTCATTTCTCGAGGAAAGCCTCGCCGAGTCTCAAGACTTTTTTTTTCAGGAGCGTCTTGCCAAGCTTTGACAGGAGAGAAGACGATGCTGCTGTTGCTGTATGTAGTCCCAATCGAGTGGTTTTCAGCGAATGTTACAGCATCGGGGATGTTTTGCCCAATTCCCATTACAACCATTGGCTCTTAACCTTTACTGCAGCCTTGCACCCCTTTGGTTCTCAATCGTAAAAAAAAAATATTCTTGGGTCTTTCGGTAAAGTCACGTAGATAGGTTCAAAGAAAATAACAAAAAACTACGACGTTTCGATCGCAACACAAGTGGTCGTCTTCAGGAAAAGGGGGTTAGCTTCCAAGGCAAACTGTTTATAAGGGATTGAAATTGGCATAGTCCAAATGTCAGCAGCCATTGGTAGTTTAAGTGGTGGACAGCCAACCCGACTGTGGATGGTTTTCCACCAATCAAAGGGCTGCCAGGTGAAAATTTGCATGTTCAAGAGAGATTAGCATGGTAATGGAAGATCGCAGCGCTGCAACCAAAGGGTCAGCGCACAAAGTGACTGTGAAAGCGCAAGTTTGAAATGGGCGTAAAGCACAACTAACATCGGATGGTGGTAGAATGGGAACATCATAGCAAATTATGACTTAAACAGGTTGATAACATTCTTCCAATGATTGCTCAGTTTGTACCCATCTTCTCGGTTGAAATGGTGTCTGTGTTTATATATATGGATGGCGTCATGAACGAATCTTTGTTGATAGCCAGTGGGCTTGCAAAGTACCTTCGTCTTAGAGAAATGTTAGCCCACCGCATTAAAACAATGATCAGCCACGGCCGAGGTATTGGTCCTACCGTGTTTCAGATCTGCCTTGTGTTCACGAACATGGTCTGAGACATTTCGCTTAGTTTCCCCAATGTAACTACTGCCACAGACACAGCTTAGTTTGTAGACGCCGAGGTATTGCATGTCAGGGATCACATCCTTCACAGATGGGATTAGATCACGAATTTTATGTACTGTGTTAAATCTAACCTGGATCTTGTGTTTGCTCATGATTCTGGAAATATTTTTAGTGACTCCTGGTATGGATGGCATGGTGATGGTTTTGATTGGGTCTTCTGATGGTTCTTTCCCAATGGTTGGCGTGATAACTTTACGGATTGTGTCGTCTGAATATCCATTCATCTTGAGAGATTGGTGTACGTGTTCCAGTTCACTGGCTCAGTGATGACAGTCGGAAATACATCGAGCTCTATGGTGTAGAATTTTGATGGGGGAATTCTTCTGGGATGGATGGTGTTGGGAGTCAGGTTTTAGCTAGGCATCTGTATGGGTGGCTTTCCTGTAGACAGAGTGTCTCATTGAGCCATCTGGTCTCGTTTCGATTATAACATCCAAGAATGGTAACTTGTTATCCTTTTCCACCTCCATGGTGAATTTGATGGCTGGGTGTATGGAATTGATGTGGTTGAGGAATTGGCTCAGAGTTGGTCGGCCATGTGGCCAGATGACGAACGTGTCATCTACGCACCTCTTCCACAAGGACAGACGTAGAGTGGATGCCTGGATGGCATCTGTCTCAAATTTTTCCATGAAAACATTGGCTACAACTGGAGATAAGGGAGAACCCATTAGGGTACCTTCAACTTGTTTGTAGAATGTACCATTCCAGGTTAAGTAAGTGTTGGTGAGGCAGTGTCTCACCAGGGCCGATACATCAGTATTCAGTCCTTGTTGGACAAAATCTTCAATTATTACAATGATGTCAAGCACAGTATCTTTGATAAACAAAGGGACCACATCGAAAACAATGAGCAAAGCACCTGGAGATAGTGTGATGTCCTTAATTAACAATACCAAGTTAGCTGAGTTGAGTACAGCTGAGATGGTCTTACCAGTGAATTGGTGTAAGGTCTCAGACAGTTTGTAGGTGGGTGAGTCAATGATGGAGACGATGTGAGGAAGGGGTGTCCCTTCTTTATGGATTTTTGGTAAGCCATACAATCTGGGTGGTCTAGCAGCAGAGGGTTTTAAGAAAAACCTCTTGGTTGGTTCGATTAAAAATGTCGAATCAGTGATATTATTGGTTTTCGTAACGAGGCAGTTGGTGGGATCTCTTTTAATTTTGGTATAGCTACCAACATTAAGTAGGTCCTGAATTGTGTTATTGTATGTGGTTTTGTCAATGATAACTGTGGCATTGCCCTTGTCGGCTGAGAGGATGACAATGTCATCTCTCTTTTTTAATTGAGAAAGCTCAAAGTGCTCATCTTTCTTGATGTTGCTAATAGGTGACTGTTACTCTGATTGATAAAAAATCTTGTCAACGTCTAACTTTTTGATGTGTGGATCTGACTTCTTCTTGGAAAGGAGGTTGAACTTGGAAATCAGGTTATCTTTGCATTTAGCTGACATTGAGGCGGCTGAAGAGGCTGTCATGTTATCTACATGTTCCCAATCAGATGTAGACATTTTTTTCCCGTCAATGTTAAGTGTGATTTCAGAAGAGTCTTGTCTAAATTGTCTAGTTCAAATAGGACCAATCTTATTCTCTCTGAGATCAGGGTTAGGCCAACCCTGAACAAGATCCGTTTAGCATTGGGAGAAGTAACAGCAGCAGATGTCAGTGTAAAGGCGATCAATATTACCTTAGTATCGCGGCATCTCTTCAGAAATGTGAGTGACTCGATCAGATGAGCCTTCTCGTCTCAAAGTTTGTTAAAATATCTAATAGTTGTGTGGAAACCCTCCACGTAGAGGTGGGTAAATCTTGACTCAAAGCTTTCGTGACTGCAGAAATTTATATTCTTGGGTCTTACTTCACCTGGAATGGAATATTCTACAAACAAGTTGAAGGTACCCCAATGGGTTCTCCCTTATCTCTAGCTGTAGCCAATGTTTTCATTGAAAATTTTGAGACAAATGCCATCCAGGCATCCACTCTACGTCCGTCCTTTTGGAAGAGGTACGTAGATGACACGTTTGTCATCTGGCCACATAGCCGACGAGCTCTGAACCAATTCCTCAACCACATCAATTCCATACACCCAGCCACCAAATTCACCATGGAGGTGGAAAAGGATGGCAAGTTACCAATCGACACGAGACCAGATGGCTCAATGGGGCACTCTGTCTACAGGAAAGCCACCCATACAGATGCCTACCTAAAACGTGACTTCCAACACCATCCATCCCAGAAGAATTCCCCCATCAAAACTCTACACCATAGAGCTCGATGTATTTCCGACCGTCATCACCTAGCCAGTGAACTGGAACATGTACACCAAGTTCTCAAGATGAATGGATATTCAGACTACACAATCCGTAAAGCTATCACCCCAACCGTTGGGAAAAAAACCATCAGAGGACCCAATCAAAACCATCACCCTGCCATACATGCCAGGGGTCACTAAAAATATTTCCAAAGTCATGAGCAAACACAAGATCCAGGTTCCATTTAACACAGTACATACAATTTGTGATCTGATCCCATCTGTGAAGGATGTGATCCCTGACATGCAATACCCCGGCGTCTACAAACTAAGCTGTTTCTGCAGCAGTAGTTACATTGAGAAAACTAAGAGACATGTCTCGGACCGTGTTCGTGAACATAAGGCAGATCTGAAACACGGTAGGACCAATACCTCAGCCGTGGCTGATCATTGTTTTAATGCGGTGGGCTCACACGAAATTGATTTCTCTAAGACGAAGGTACTTTGCAAGCCCACTGGCTATCAACAAAGATTCGTTTATGAAGCCATCCATATAAATAGACACAGACACAATTTCAACCGAGAAGATGAGAACAAACTGAGCAACCATTGTGTAATAAAGGACTCGGTCAGGCGATGTAGGTCTCCGTTCGTCCTTTATTTGAGTTCTTGTCTCGCATCCCGCTGGTCCTCGTCCGGACCCGCGCCGCCTCTGCCGTGCGCCCCGCGCACGCTCCGTGTGGCCCTCGCCCACACCGTGGCCGCTTTGCTTCCTCCGTGTGCCCCTCCGCACACGCCGCCAGCCGCACCGCTGCTCCATGTGCCCCCGCATACTCTGCTAGCCACTCGCTAGCTACGTGTGCCCCGCACACTCTGCTAGCCCCCCCCCCCCCCACACTCTGCTAGCCCCGGCTACCCCACGCACACCGCTAGCCGACAGTGCGCGTAGGTCTCCGACCACGTGGCAAATGGCGCCACTTCTCCGCCACTGCCCAGCGTGGCTTCCTCTCTATTATCACTCTCTTCCAACCTCTCGATCTCTTCCGGCTCTCTCCCTATATCCTCCCCATCACGTGACCCTGACTCCTCCTTCCCGTACTGTCCCCGTCTCCGCCCCCCGAGGTGAGTAGTGGCTCCTCCCACAGGCTCCGCCAACCAGGCTCCGCCCCCCAATACTCCGGGCCGTGTGAGTGGCGCGGAGGCCAGCAACCACCCTGTTCTTGCTCGCATTACAATTGGAAGGACGCTATCAACCAGTTTAAGTCATAATTGGCTATGATGTTCCCATCCTACCACCTTCCAATGTTGTGCTTTACGCCCATTTCAAACCTGCACTTTCACAGTCACTTCACACGCCGACCCCTTGGTTGCAGCACTGCGATCTGCCATTAACATGCTAATCTCTGATAATTGGTTTTTCCCCTTTTTTCTGGCAACAAAACAGGTGTTAAGATGTTAAAACACCAAACTGAAACATGTTACAAGGAATCATGTCTGCATTAACCACAATGTTTGTGGTCAGAATGCAAACATGATGTAGATGCTCACCCCGAGCTCTCATTATAGTGCATTGTCTTTGGGCTGTACGCCTTTTGGCGTCCTCTGGTCTCACACCGTTTGAGACAAGGTTCAAAAGAAAGCTGTCTCTGGTGTGGACCAATCAGTTTCAAGGACAATGCATATATTATCAGAGTATGTTTTTTGTTTGCTTTCTGACCACAAGCACACTGTTTGCAAACCCCCACGTGCGTTACTCCACTACACATGTATCGTGTCCGTTTGTATCACATGGACACGTACATTTCTACATTTGTTTGTGTCCCACACCAAATATTTGGAGAAATTACCAGAAGCTTTTTTTGCTCTTATTTTTCTTTTATATAGATGCTTTGGAGGCCGAGAAAAACACTGAGTCCAAATGGAATGCTGTGTCGTGGGTAAATCGACTTTTCCAGAAACTTCGAGAGACTTTAGGGTTGACAGTGGGCAAATGCTGCAAGCAATAACGAGTGTTGGTATACTTCAAGGCAAGTAGTAAAACGCGAAAAATAGGACACTCTACAGTGATATTTTATGCAAATGTTTAGTATTCGGATTTGCCAAACATGTTTTTTGCAAATGCTGTGAATAAGTTGGCACAGTGGTAACACACGTGCCTTGCAGAAAAATGGCCTGGGTTCGATTCCCGACTCGGTGTCTTTCTGCGTGGAGTTTGCAGTTCTCCCCCCTGTTCTGCTTGGCTCCTTCCAGGATGTCCGGTTTCCTCTCATATAACACAGTAGTTGCGTTCCTGAAGAACACCGCGTAATGGAAAAATGGCGTTATAATAAATAATATAAGGATAAAGCACAGTCCTCAATAACACGTGAAATGCGTGCGCGGGCTGAACAAAAACTAAGGCGCATGGGTAGCATCTAGAAGCATCCAGCAGCATCCCGCCTTGTAGTAATGCTACGCCGAGGCAGCCGTACGACCGCTCGTTCCTACTCACGCGACGTCGTTCCGTTCACCCGATCGTGTTATATCCAATTTTCATCCGCGTTATAAAAAATACATTCCCTAATACATTCATTATCACGTTATATCCAATTCACGTTATGAATACACACAGCGTTATAGGACAACAGACTGTACCTAGTATTGGCCAAACATCCCAATGCCGATACATTTGTGAGATAATTACTCCCCATTGGGATTACATGACAGCAACATTGCCCCCTACTGCGAAACCCTTGCAAGACCGTTCGGCTAAAGATTTGGAGACTCAGTGAGGTGTCCCTGGATAAGCGAGGAAAATAATCATTTGCAAGGTTCTTTTCGCAGACACTTTGTTTACTCCAAATGCTGAAATACTGAAGGCATCGATCGGCAGCGTCTCTTTTGCTTCTCCGATGAGCACGGTTGGCTACGTACGGTGCAAAAGAGGATCAACATAGACAGACTGACTTTCTACATCGATACATTATTTTGTAAACTAAAACAAACAAAAATTTAACCAGGTAAGGCCCCACTGAGCTATGCAGCTCATTTTGGATGCGACCTGGCCAAAAATTACAGCTCAACGAAGTGGCTTATCATCACGTTGAAATTTATTGCAGCCAAATACTCTAAAACGCTTGTTCATTCTAAATGTGGAGGAAAAATCTGGAGGACCTGGAGAAAAATTCACGCGACCACGGGGAGAGACGCACGCAAACTCCAAATATACAGGCGTCAGGGTCCAAATCGAGCCCACGACATCCTGTATAACAGGCGATTAAGTTAACATCTCGCCACCATAACGAAACGTTCACGTTCCCTTCGGCTTAGCAACACGGCGCAGTCTGTGCAGTTGGAGGTGGCGCTGGGAACCCGTTTGTGTTGCGGATGCTCTACCAGCCAATGGGCTCCACTCGTTCGTCTTATTTAAAGAGGTATGTGTCACGTCCGCTGTAAATTTAGAATTACATTTCTTGGTGGATCGCTCCACTCCCATGGCTCAGCCTTTGGAACGAAGGCAGGGAGGGGGCACGGTGTATTTCGGGAGACGCTGAAACTCGATCGTTCGAGTCGAACTCCGTGACAGAGAGCGCGCTCCTCCCGCTAGCCCGCCCGCCCGCCCGCCCGCCCGCTCGCTCGCCCGCCCGCTCCTCCCGCCCACCCACGCCATGTTTGGTGGGTGCTCTGTTTGGCGGCGCCCATTGTGTTGCCCAGATGTGGGTGGTGGGGGCTCGGGGGGGAGCGCTCTGCTCGTTTGTGTAGAGACAAAAAAAGATTCTGCAGCTATGTGTGGACCTCAGGGTTGGGTTAGCGAGCACCTATTTATGTCAACAATGCACGTCAAGGCAGATGGCTTGAAGCTCCATTTGTCTTCTCCCAGTGCTGATGTTGAAAACACCGCTTCACCAATTACAACATGTATTTTAGGCTGAGTGAACCTAGGGGATGCCCATGCCATATTTAGCGAAGCCATCTCAGTGCAACAGCCATCGTCTCTCTCGCTCCCCACAATCCTCTTACTCATGGTCCATGCCTCCTGTCCTTGGCTGCATTCCTCGTCGTCCGTGTCGATGAGACCATCTCCAAAAGCCTCGGGTTCCTGTTTTATACGTTGCCAGAAACCCCTTCCGTCAGCAACCCCTACCACCGCCAACAACCCCTACCGCCAGCAACCCCTACCACCAGCAACCCCTACCACCAGCAACCCCTACC
>CM025656.2:7937315-7948712 GCA_014621495.2 Entosphenus tridentatus
CCAGCAACCCCTACCCCCAGCAACCCCTACCGCCAGGAACCCCTACCGCCAGCAACGCCAACCACCAGCAACCCGCACCACCACCAACAACCCCTACCGCCGCTAGCAACCCCTACCACCAGCAGCCCCTACCACCAGCAAACCCTACCACCAGCAACCCTTACCACTAGCAACCCCTACCGCCAGCAACCCGCACCACCACCAGCAACCCCTACCTCCACCAGAAACCCCTACCACCAGCAACCCCTACCGCCAGCAACCCCTACCACCAGCAACCCCAACCACCAGCAACCCGCACCACCACCAGCAACCCCTACCTCCACCAGAAACCCCTACCGACAACAACTCCTACCGCCAGCAACTCCGACCACCTGCAACCCCTATCACCAGCAGCCCCTACCACCAGCAACCCCTACCACCAGCAACCCCTACCACCAGCAACCCCTACCGCCAGCAACCCCTACCACCAGCAACCCCAACCACCAGCAACCCGCACCACCACCAGCAACCCCTACCGCCGCCAGCAACCCCTACCACCAGCAGCCCCTACCACCAGCAACCCCTACCGCCAGCAATCCCTACCGCCAGCAACCCCTACCGCCAGCAACCCCTACCGCCAGTAACCCCTACCACCAGAAACCCCTACCACCAGCAACCCCTACCACCAGCAACCCGCACCACCACCAGCAACCCCTACCTCCACCAGAAACCCCTACCGCCAACAACTCCTACCGCCAGCAACTCCGACCACCTGCAACCCCGACCACCAGCAAACCCTACCACCAGCAAACCCTACCGCTCTGCCAGTCCTGGGTCTGCCCAACACAAACAACCAGCTCACACAGCTGTGGCAGCACTAAACATTGACAGTGAAACTCGTTTGTAGAAGTCAATGAAGAGCTGTCCATCTCTCTCTGTCTCTCTCTGTCTGTCTCTCGGTCTGTCTGACAACAATCCTGCAGTGTCTTTTACGACGGATGTCTTGTCTAGGAGTTTCAAAACGCGCTTTCTTGGAATGTTTCGTAAATGTATTGTTAGCGCACGCACGCTTTGTCTATAGGAAGAAATTGGGTTTCTGCGAGAAAACCCACATGCACTAGGGCTCCACCTTCTTCTGGTATGTGTAAACATGCTTGAATGGTTCACGTGCAGAGACAAATGTGAATGAGGCAAATTGCTTCGTTATTGTTGTCAGAAGTCATAGAACTCTCTTAGGTGGTGTAGGCGGCGAGGGTTGGTGGATTACACAAATGTTGGGAAACTCCCTTCCCGTGGGCATCGAGGAGGTGGCGTACCCTGGCTGGCCAGGAGAAGGCGGTACAGCGAGTGGACTAATCGATATCTGTTGCAATCTGCACGGGGGTGATAGAGCGTTGCCCCCCTCGTGCAAGGTGTGGGGTTTTCTCTGGGTGCTCCGGTTTCCTCACGCTCGTATAATAATAAACACAACTCATCATTAATGGGATGAAACGATCTTTAAAATGCAAACGGCTGGAAGAGAACCCCTTAACGTTTTTCCGCCCCCTCCTTTCATGCCCTCGGAATCCAAAGATCCAGGGTCACGTGGTGTTATCCTGCGCGGTCAATCGGGCGAATACCTTTCGATTTTAAACCAATGTCTACGCATGTCCTCCCCACCCCGGACTCCACCGGTTTGATCGGGGTGGCCGTCTCGTGGAATATACATCTGCAGTGGGTCCAGGAATTTCCCTCCCACCTCCTCGTTTGCGCTGCCCGCGTAATATTTCCCCCCCCCGGCCCCTTGCCCGTGCTGTGAGTGTCTTATTGCGGTTAGCCCGGTGAGCTTCGTCGTGCCCATACAATTTTAAGCCAATTCATGGGGGCCGCAATGCAATTAGGCCTGGGGGGGGGGGTCGTCCAATCTCCTGGCACTGGGAAACTGTGGGACATCCCCGATAGGGGTCCCTCGGGTAAAAACCCATGGTACCAGGTGACCCCCCCCCCCCCACGAATGCGCGTGTGTGTTTAGTGGGGGTGTGCATGCGTTCGTGTGGAGGGGTGGGAGGGGATGGCAGCGCCAGCGGAGTTGCCCCGTTGCTGTGCACCACAATTTTATTCAAATTCAGGAAGTTTTGTCAAGCGAGTATCGCTTGCGTCTCGCTCTATCGACGACGTTGCGCCTTGAGAAGCTGGCGACATACAGACAGCGGCAAAAACAGCAGAGCCGAGCGAGGCAGGCTTTTTTTTCGCGCCTGACTTGCCACGTACTGAACACAGGCGGGGGGGGGGGGGTGTCACCAGCCCCGGGCTACCTGAGACCTGGCCCTGTCTCCTGCTCCCTCTGTCGCTGCCCTTGCTGCTCGTAACCCTTCGTGGCCACACTCGCGGGACGTCTCTCGCATTACCGGATTCTTCGGCTCCGCGTGTTGACCCAACTCGCCTCACTCGCGACTCATCACCTTCCGCTCTCGCGCGAGCGGCGTCAGCGATGCCTCCTCCCCTCTCCTCTAACTCCTGCACCCAATCGGTGTTTACCTATCCTTCTGGCAATAAAATAGGAGTTGTGTTAAGATGTTCGAACACCAAATAGATACCTTTCGCAAGGAATCAAGAACTGCATTAACCAAACGTACTTGTGGTGAACCTGCAAACAAACACATGCTTTGATAATAATATATGTATTGTCTTTGAAACTGATTGGCATACACCAGAGGCAACCTTCTTTATGGCCAAGTCTCACCCGTGTCAGACCAGAGAACGCCAAAAGGCGAACAGTACAAAGACAAAGCACGTATCAGAGCATTTATAGCTCGGGTGAGCAGCTATATCATGTCCTTTGGATTGCAATAAGAATATATTTTACCCTTTCTAGCAATAAAACAAGTGTAAGATGTTCAAGCACCAAACAGATACATCTCACAAGGAATCAAGTCTGCATTAACCACACAGTACCTGTGGCAAAACATGCACGTTTTGCCACAAGTGAAAAGGTCCCTCAACTATTTTTTATTTGACCAGATCGTGTGGCAGCTCTCCCCTTCTCAAAGCGAATCCAGTTTCATCCACACTTCCCCACCTCCCTGCGGTTGATGCTGTAGCTGACGGCCGAGCTGACCACTGCACGAGGCACAGGGACACAACGAAGAGCGGTCGCTCCCATGGCGCAGGGCTCCACCCAAACGCCATTGTATGTCTGTATGTTGAACTTCTGTCGCACCGTACGTAGCCCACCGTGCTAATCGGAGGTGTGATTAGCCACCAGGCAGCATTTTAATCTCAGACCGTGGCTCTTGGGCTTCCTTCTCAAACCACACTTAAACATTCTTTGACTCAACTTTTGTTTATTTTACCAGGTAAGGCCCACTGAGCTATTTATCTTTTTTTCAGAAGTGACTTGGCTATCAAAAATTATAGCTCAACAAAGTGGCTTGCATCATGTAGACATTTATAGCAGCCAAATTATCTTAAACGCGTGACGTTGATTCTAAATGTGGAGGGAAAACCCCGGGAGGACCCGAACAAAAAAAATCCATGCGACCACCACAGGCAGAACAAGCAAACCCCAAATATACATACTGTTTGGTTCTTTCGATAAAGTCACGTAGGTATAAAATACAATAAATCACGTTTCGATCGCAACACAAGCGGTCGTCCTCAGGCGCAAAAAATATAATAAATCAGTGAAACTGCTGAACCAGCGAGAGAGCAGTTACAACAAGGTTATATATGTGGCGATGGTCAAGCAAGCGAGGTCTGAGCTGGAAAGGAATTCCATCCACGGACGCAAGCACGTCAGTTGTGTTAATGGGGGAGATTAGGGAGAGAGGGATTAGGGAGGAAGATTAACATGAATGAGCTTCCATCGCCACATAAGAGTATCATTCCCGCATATGCGCACAACAGCAGTGTTAATGAGAGATTAGCACCATAAGAGTGCAATCCAAAGAACATGTGAGCCTGAGAGGTGCAATTCAAAGGGCATGTGAGCATGAGAGTGCAATACAAAGGGCATGTGAACATGAGAGTGCAATCCAAAGGGCATGAGAGGTGCAATCCAAAGGGCATGTGAGCATGAGAGTGCAATCCAAAGGACATTGTGAGCCTGAGAGGTGCAATCCAAATGACATGTGAGCATGAGAGTTGAATCCAAAGGACGTGCACATGAGAGTGCAATCCAAAGGACATGTGAGCATGAGAGTGCAATCCAAATGACATGTGATCATGAGAGTGCAATCCAAATGACATGTGAACATGAGAGTGCAATCCAAATGATATGTGAACATGAGAGTGCAATCCAAATGACATGTGAGCATGAGAGTGCAATCCAAAGGATATGTGAGCATGAGAGTGCAATCCAAAGGGCATGTGAGCCTGAGAGTGCAATCCAAAGGGCATGAGAGGTGAAATCCAAAGGACATTGTGAGCCTGAGAGGTGCAATCCAAATGACATGTGAGCATGAGAGTGCAATCCAAAGGGCATTTGAGCATGAGAGTGCAATCCAAAGGGCATGAGAGTGCAATCCAAAGGACATGTGAGCATGAGAGTGCAATCCAAAGGACATGTGAGCTATACAGCAGGTGTCAGGGTCTGGATCGAGCCCACAACCTTTTGAATACCAGTCGAGAGAGATATATAACATCTCACCACCGTGGACCATCTCCACTTTATAGCCATGAGCCAGTGGTGGACATTCCACATTCAGACTCAAAATATGCATTTATACTTGAGGAATCCGATGAGCTACAAAAAATCTTTTCACAGATGTCCAGTCGGGGCGGGTAAGAACGTCACAACAACAAACAGTGCAAAACATTATTGTAGTGCGAAGTACATGAAAGGTAAACAAATCACCAAAACACATACAAATGAAACTAAACCATCCCCATCCTACCAGACAAAGCCCACTAAGGGATATTCATAAGGTGGTGGGGGGGGTGTCCACTTTTGACATTCGGTTAATTTAGCTGGACTCAGTGAACGTTCTTGCCTGCACTTAAACCTCCAATTGTATTCTGGAGTGCGAGACCAACCTTATCCATAAGAGAGGTGTTTGGGTTAGATCGCGTAACTATAAATGTGTCGTTAAACCCGCCACCACCAACACAGCCAATTAGTAAGATTTGTGACGTTAACAAAACATGCCGATTCGTTACGAGTACAGCACACCGTTTGTGTGTTGGAGAGTAATCGTACGACATTTACAATTTGAGACATAACATTATGCGAGCCCTTTGATCTTGTCCTTCTTGTCTATTGTGTGTATTAAATGCTTGCATAATGCACGTTAACTCAGTACCCCCCCCCCCCCCACTTTGCGCAAGAGCGCAGAAGCGTGGTCACCATATCTACGCCTCTATAAAGGAACAAACAGTTAGACTTCTCCACAAATCTGGCTGTCGCATGATGAAGCTAGCTGTAATTACTAGCGAAACGTCGTGCTCAGATTGTAAATGTCGTGGGTTGGCTCTCCAACACACCGATGTGCTGTACTAGTGACGAATTGGCATGTTCTGTTTACGTGACAACCCTTACTCGTTGACTGTGTTGGGTGGTGGTGGTTTTTAACGACACATTTATATATTTACACGATTTAACCCAAAAAAACATCCATTATGGATTAATTTGGTCGCGAAAGCCTACGTGTTAATCACTTTAGCATGTTACTTTTAATACAAATGAATTTATGTCGTGACATTGAAGGGTTTATCTGATAATAAGTAGATGCTACTGTTAGGTAATTATTAATATGCCAATTTAAAAGCTGCTTATCTGGACGCATTTTAAACTGTAATTCTCATCAGGCCCCGTGGTGTAAAGTGTACTCTCAAAATCGTATTATCCACTCTCCCTGGCCTCTCTGTTTATGTGCAATGAAGAAGGGTCACTACCCTAAACGTTGCCCATTACATATTTTTCATTTCAAGGCAACGGTGTTATTATTGACACGGACCGTGTTGAGTTTGTTGTTGTTATTTGTGCACCATGGCCAACGCAGCGCACCAACTGTGGTGATTGAGCTCGCGTGCAAGAGTGAGATCGAATTGCGGCATTGCAGCACCGCGACGGATGACAACAGCGTGGGGACCCCCCCCCCCCAACCAGCAGTGGAGAGACCACGGCTGGTGACAACCGAGACGGAGCGCATTAATAAAAGCGTGTAAATCCACTGAGCGCCGCGATGAGCTGCGCCCGAATTGTGTACACACCGTGATCTGTGCGGCGTCTTGGGTCTGTATCCGATTCCTCGCGGTTGGCCCCCTTCTCGCCAATGTCACCGCCTGTCTCAATGTTTGTACAGATGCCTCCGCGGCGAAACCCTACCTCGCTGTCTTAATAGCACGGGGCCACCCCCAGGGAGGCGGGGTGGGTGGGGTTGGAGGTGGGGTTGGGGAGTGGGGGGCAGCCCAATTAAGGAGGTGTGTGGGGGTTACTTAGCAGCGCGCTCCCCCTGTTCTTCACACTCCGCGCTGGAGCTGTGAGCATCTGGGAGGGCGCAGAGACAGAGAACAGACGACCAGAATGGTGAGCATTGCCAATGCAACCACTCATCACCAACAAGGTCCTCCACACACACACTCGTTCTTTTGATGCAATGGCAGCTACCGTTGCAATTTAATTTGTGTGCAAATGAAATTAGCGCGGTTCAACATACGTACATACACCATTGAGGTTTAACTGGCAGCAATCATCTGTCCACGCGTTGTGTCGATCTCTCGAAGGGCGCGTACACATGCAATGCGTTCAGCTGTACGTAATATTGACCAGAGAGCGAAGATTCAGAGTGGCGGAGTTGGTTTAGTGCACGAGCAGGAGACCAAAGTTCGATTCCCGGCCAAGGCCGACAGCGGCGAGCGAGATCATAACACGTCCTTCTGCAAGCCCGGCCGATTTGACGAAGGCTGTGAATTCTTACGATGTGCAGCAAACGCTCAATTCTGAAAAGTAGCGGTCGATGCGAGGACGCTGGGACGCATGTTGTGTCGAATGCGCTCCGAGCGCTTCATCGACTGCTCGGGCCAATGTCGTTCAGTTCGTGGCAACGTGCGAATTGGAAGTGCAAAGAGCAAAATAGTTCTCGATTTACAGTTCGAGGTTTTAGTTTAATTTCATCCAATTGATTCAGGTTGGCACGCGGTCAATAATGCCACAAGTCGGCGCGGAGTAGAGCCGCACGTGCCGGGGAATTGGACCGCACCATGGTAAATGAAATAAAATAAAAACCGGTGATGATATTCACATTCTGAGAGATAGATATATTTAAAAAAAACATCCCATTGAGTTATTTAACCAGGAAAATCCCTGGAGATGGAAGGTCTCGTTTACGAGGGGAGTCCAGGGTGTTGATTGACACGTAGAAGGCACGTGGTGACGTGTATACGAATCAAGTGCACAAGCAAAGTAGCATGCTGTTTTTTTATATTTGGTGACTGGACTGAGACCATTGACTCGCTGCACACCCGAACCCAGTTTTATTCGCGGGTGGCTGCCCCTGATTTGAACCCAGGCTCTTTGTGGCGCCGGTTCAGTGCTTTGCCCCTAATAGCATCCTTACTCAATCACACTTCCATGGGCGTCGTGTAGACCGTACTCAATTAAATACAAATCTTCATCTGGCTATCGTGGCACTTGCGTTGTACGCGACGCGTCCCGTCTCGAACGTGCGACCGATGCGCCCCTGATTGGCTTCCGCGCTTAGTGGGAGTGCGGGCCAGGCCCGTTGGAAAAGGCAGAGGGTGGTGGTCACACGTGGGGCGTTTGGATGTGCGGTATGCGGGGCGTGGTCGGATGGCGCGCTGTTTGGTAGGGGCTCCGGGGTGTGGACAGGGGTATGGGTTGCAGGCAGGACCCGCCGAAGCTACCCTCGGATGTTGAGCCCGATAGAGCGGCAGAGCGGTAAAGCGGGGTGGGCCACGACACCAGAGGCTCACCGCTAAGGGGGAGAGTCAACTTGGGTGGAGGCCCACGGGTGTATGCGGTGGTGGCTTTGGAGGGGGGGGGGGTTAGGATAATGGAGAGAGAGATGTGGGTAGAGACTAGGGACTATGGATATAACAATAATAATCACTTACCGATGGTATTGCATTGCGATGTTTGACCAATGCCAATGTCATTGTGTATGTTTGCTATGGGAGGAAAGCAGAGACCCTGGAGGAAACCCATGCAGGACAGGGGGAGAAAATACTTCTCACACACACGCACAATCTCACGCACACGCATCACTTACTCGCACACAACCAACACTCGCACTCCGCAGAGCACATGGAGAACGTGCAAACTCCACACAGAGAGGCGCCCAGTCAAACCTAGGCCCTCCTTGCTGTGGCACACGCAGACGTTACCACTGTGACACCCGTGTCCCAGGGTAGGTTGTGGGTTCAGGGGGCGTAGAGGCTAGGGGCTATGCGGGGTGTGGATATCGGACAGAGGGTGGTGGGGCTATGATTCCGGGTGTGTCCGGCACCTGTCCCCGGCTCTGTCCGCGCCCGCGAGACACCCGAGCCTGTCTGGAAGCATCTGCTTAGAGCCTCCGTGCGCCTCTCCTGGCCCCGCGCCTCCTTATTAGGCATCCCTCATCTGTTGGTTAAAAATACCCAAGTGCCAGCGCAAGCACAAATGTATTCTTATTGAGCACAAGGGCCGCCACCGCCTCCGCCGCTGTGCCCGGGCCAAGTGGGGGTCAGCCCCCCTTTTTTTAGGCCAAAGAAAAGCTCAGATGGGGGTGCGTGCAGGGACCAACACACACAGGCGCCAAACCCCCCCCTCCCTTGCCGGGGTCAATCATTCAGCCGCACCATCTGGCCAGCCTCCAATACTGCCGGAGAATTCCAGTGATTCTCACATTATACCATGGCGTCTGCCATAGTAATGTGGAATTCCACCTGGCCAGCCTACATCACCGCCGGAGAATTCACAATGATTTTCACACCTGGATACAATGGCACCTGCCATATTAATGCGGAATTCCTACCACCTGGCGCTAGGAACGAGCTTTCATTTGAGCACCGAGACGCTAACTTTGACGTGGAAGGCCGCATTGCTGTGCGCGACTCCGCCAACGAAACTGCCGAAGATCTTCCTCAATTACCATTGCGTCCTTCTCCACCGTGCCCCCGTGCCACGGTACCCGCGCACGTGTGCCCATGATAAAGGGGGAAACAGTAGTGCAGTAGCGGTCATCGCGCTGCGCCACGACCCACCTACCCGAGTTCGATCCCCGCTCACGGCCAATACCAGATACTCAGCCTGCGTGCACATCAGCATTGGAAAAACAACGGTGACCGGGAGTGGTGCTGGCTACCCGGCACTTCCTGCGCCGTCGTGGCAGCCTTCACGGAGAGTTACTCGCTAATAGCTCTTGCCCCAACAGTCTGTGTGGCCTACACGAGGGGTGGGAGGTATTTGTCTTTGTCCCAGCATGTGCTGCTTGTTATTGTGAGGCTCACGACCAAGCTGCGGATGTGCAGTGCGAGACCACGCGTGAATAGTCCGCCTGTGGCCGTGGAGTTACCTCGTGGCGCTGCCTTTCACGGTGGCACGAACGGCCCAGCAGTAGCACGGTCGCGACCCTCTCGTTACAAGAGGGTCGCGGTTCAACTCCGGCAGCCCACCCTGGTTAATACTGCGGGGTGTATTCACCTCACAAAAAATACCTCGAGCCACCCGCTTCAGAGGAGACGTTAGATACCCCCTGACGTCATTCGAAATCCAGAAGGCACATTGTGACGCCACCGGCGTTATGATAAAAAAAAAATTGAGCAAAACTTAAAAAAATTACACTGCAAATCACTGCATTGGGATTAAGCGCAGCAGTCGTCGCTAGGCTAATGCCCACTGCCGGCAGGCCGGCGCCGAGTCACTTTGCGGCGCACGTGGACACGGCTGCCACTGGAGGGTTCGTTTCGAATGGTCGGGACGAAGTGAGGTGTAAAGGGGGCTCTGAGGATTTTTTTACGCAGGGGCATCTCAACTCCGTTGGTCTTGACAGCCCGTAGGGGCGTCACTACTGCGGCCCCAGCCCCAGCGATTAGGCCGTTTCCATTGCGGAGAAATAGCAACTCGAAATATGCTGACGGATCTTCGATCTCACCAGGCGCGTTTCCAGTTTTCCAAACTAGGTCATCCTGATTAAAACCATCAACACAGCCAAGCAAGACATCCACCTCATCCTTTCCACGTCTGTCTCTGCGCCTAACAACGCGTATCTATATTTACAGACATCCCATCAGCCACACGGCCTTTGGGAGTGCACAATTTCAACGGCGTTGGTTCGACGACAAGCAAACCCTTGACCGGCTTCGACATTTGCTGTCTCATCAACAGAGTTGGGTCTAAACTAGACTCGAAGCTTTCGTGACTGCAGGAATTACTCTTTGGTTCTTTCGGTAAAGTTACGTAGAATAAAAAAATAAAATAGAATACGACATTTCGATTGCAACACTAGCAACCATCATCAGGTAAGAATGAATGAGAAAACAAACATAGTAAACTTAGAAATATAATGAAATACAACACAGAGAGTCGGCTAACACAACAGTCAACACCCTACCTGGTTGATTACGTTCTTCCAAAGATTGATAAATTTGAGAGGGACACAAAACACACACAGAGAGAGAGAGACGTGTGTCTTTCTCTGTGTGTCTCTGCTTGTGTGTCTGTCTATGTGTCTCCGTGTCTGTGTTTTGTCTCTCTCTGAAATTTAGCAATCTTTGGAAGAACGTAATCAACCAGGTAGGGTGTTGACTGTTGTGTTAGCCGACTCTCTGTGTTGTATTGCATTACATTTCTAAGTTTACTATGTTTGTTTTCTCATTCATTCTTGCCTAATGATGGTTGCTTGTGTTGCAATCGAAACGTCGTATTCTATTATTATTTAATTTATTTACCTTCCACGTGACTTTACCGAAAGAACCAAAGAGTAGAGTTGGGTCTGCCTGAACCGATGCCGGTAAACTACTCAATGTTTGGAGGCCCCTAGCTGGCACTTCACACGTCATGCACTCCCCCAGAATGCCGTGTGGCTGATAGGATGTGTAGATTTTTGTTTGTTGCGAGACAGCGAACTGTCTGCCCATTTTGCTGTCACTCATGTTCTCCGTCACGACGGTCAAGATGATGATTATTCACTGTGATCACAACTGTGATTGTTTCATCTTAAAGGTCATTGACTGCGGCCTAGACGCGTGACTTCAGAATGGACAGGGAATGGGCGCGTCGATCCGTGTCGCCAGGAGCATTTTAGTTAATTTGCAAACGACTTATTCTCATATTCACCGCATATCCAGATACACGCGTGAATCGTGAAGCCGGAGAATGAACGAATGACGACGTGCTGCATTTGTGATGCCAGCGTGCTCTGTGTGCGATGCCAGCTTGCTACGTGTGTGATGGCAGCGTGCTCTGTGTGTGATGCCAGCTTGCTACGTGTGTGTGATGCC
>CM025656.2:7948917-7982195 GCA_014621495.2 Entosphenus tridentatus
GTAATACCAGCTTGCTCTGTGTGTGATTCCAGCTTGCTACGTGTGTGTGATGCCAGCTTGCTACGTGTGTGTGATGCCATCTTGCTCTGTGTGTGATGCCAGCGTGCTGTGTGATGCCAGTGTGTTGTGTGTGTGTGATGCCATCTTGCTCTGTGTGTGATGCCAGTGTTCTCTTTGTGTGTGATGCCAGCACGCTGTGTATTGATCTCCACCGTTGCTTTGCCTGGCGTCTGTGACACGTGTCGTGTTAATTGTCACATTTTATCTTTTTCCCCATGTGCAGGGAGAAGCCGGAGGGGTTTGTGATGCATTAAACGCAGTGCACTGCATAAATTACTCACTCACCCCTTTGCGAATGTTGTTTTGCAAACATTAATAATAATAATAAAGGTTGGAACGTGGTTCTGGGGTCACGGTTTGGCCGGGAGGCGGGTTGAGCCGTCGTGCTCGGCCCGTGAGCCGCTTCCTGCAGTCGGCTGGCTCAGCAGCCCCACGTAAAAACCGGGCAGCAGTGATGCGCAGGATAAGTGCGGCTCCAGTCCCGGCTCACACGGCCCATGGGGTGCGGCTCCCTCGGACTGGCCCTGAGGTTCCTTCCTCCCCGCCGATACCCACCCCGGCACCGCGGGTCGAGCGCATGGGGGCATTGCTGAGCTGCTGATGTTAATGTTGACATCGCGCGCGCGCACACACGCGTACATAAAACACACACACACACACGCGTACATATAGTACACACACACATACACACTGCACACAGCCACTACATGACACACATAGAAGTACACACGAACACACAGATGTATACACGTGCATACAACCACACACGGTACACACAGAAACACGTCATCATCACCATCACACGGACAGCCCGCGCCCATCACGAGGCGTGCGTGCAAGACGCTGCGAGTGATTGGCACGGGGCTGGTGTCGCTGTGTGGGGGTTCCCGGGGTCACGGTGGCAGTGCGGACACGCGGGGGGTACGGGGGGGGGGGGGGGGGCGCGCCCCCCCCCCCCCCTCTCGGCCTCGAGCCAGCCCAGAGCAAATTCGAACTCTGCACCACAACCACCGCGCAGGGAGCTCTTTGACACGAGAGGGCCTCACAAGCGGTGGCCTGCCCACGTCCCCCGGTCGTCTCCGGTTAAAATACCAATAAAGTCCAACACGCTGCACGCGCCTCATAGTTGAGCATGCGTCGCGTATCGTGGAGAAGAATCGGCGCAGCAAAATGTTGTCGCGCGTGTGTCACGCGCGACAAAGACAACGATGGTGGAGCGGTGACGCAGTGGTTAGCGCACTGCGCTGAAAATCCGCCGGCCCGAGTTCGATTCCTGCTCACGACCCATGACAGTGACGATTATCTGAACTGGTTATAGGCCTCCCCGATGTCGACTCTGTAGTACTTCGTGCGGTGTGTAAACATCCGCATTATCGGAGACAAAAGGCGGCCGGGCGCGCGTGGTGTTCCCGTGCCGTTCTTCATCGGTGCTCACTAACAGCACCTGCCCTAACATCCTATTAAAGGCGATACGGGGGATCTTTTTCTTGCCTATAAACATCCGGCAGTTCACGAGCATTGGTTCAAGCAAGCCTGACTCCGCTGATGAGACAGTGAATGTTGAAATCGGTCCAGAGTTACTTGTATTGAACCAATGCTGCTGAAATTATGCACTCCCAGAAGGCCGTGTGGCTGATGGGATGTGTAAAAATATTTATTTTAATTCCGAGCCGAGAGATATGTCAAGGAGAACCGAATTGTATGCTTATGCATTGTGTCACGACTAATGTGTTTACCAATAATCAGGTGCATGCAGCGTGTGATGGTTTGTATTTGAAGGGGTATTAGTAATGCGGAGAGGCACACGACACACGTGACGTGTTCCCACCACCAAAGCAGAGCTTCCCAGCGGCTGGAGTCCACGTGGTGTGTTACAACAAAATCCAAACGTATCTTTTCCAATTTACAAAGGCCAATTCTTCTTGCAATATTACATCAACACAGCATCTCATAGAACATTGAGACATTTAACTCGACACTAAATTCTAATATTCTTGTAAATTCTTCCAACACCACTTTGCTCCCAGCACGATGAGCTTCCAACGAGCATATTGACACCGATAACGTCCCAGGAATAACCGACCTTTGTCTGCCACACCCTTGCAATCAGCACTCGCACGGAACGATAGAAGCACGTGACCTCACCCCTTGAACCCGCCTAGTCGAGGTTCAAGGCGGCGTTACGGCTTTCTGTTGTTGTTGCTGCCGTATCTCGGCGAGCGTGTGTCAACGCAGCTCGAGAGGTCGATGCCCCTCCCACTGTGGCTCGTTCACATTTGCTCTCGGCGTTTGCGGTATTAAGTAAAACAAATAATCTAAATTGTCCTGTCTATCCTCAAATCTGTGTAACGTGATGCTGCAAAGGCAGCATGAAATGGGTTGTTCAATTGACACAAACATGCGCCACACAGAACATGTACATATTCGGGGTGAACTATGCAACACACGCCTGCCGTATTACAGGGGAGGTAAGCGGTACGTGGGTCGGTGCATGGATGTCTTGACAAGGCGAAAATTCACTGAGCTCAAGTCAGTTTTAGTTATTTTGTTTCAGCGACCGATGAAATAGTTGCTTTTCAGCAACTTAACAAAAACTATTTGCATAAGAAAAGTGAGAGATGGCTTCGTTCGCCCGTAACACCGAGCCACATTTCGGCCGGCCGAGTGGCAACGAAGGCGACGGACGTCACGCATCAGCCCGGCGCCCAACAAGGCCCCCAAATCTCACACCGCCCGAGGTGTGTGAAGCACAGACGCTGCGTGTTACACACGACTCCCAGATCGCGACACGCAACGAGTGGACGGAGGCTCGTGGGAGGCCAATTCCCGAGTCGCAGGACACCGTGCTGACACTTCTTGGGCCCTGGGTTCGAATCCGGGTTTCAGCCTATTTCTCGAGCGTAGGTTTTCAATTTCATTTGGCATATCCCAAATTTGAATCATACAAATCGTAAATATACCATATGACTGACGACCGGCGAACCAATGCGCAGTGCATGAACGAGTTCCACCTTGCGTTGGGTCAGAGAGGCTCCACGGGGTGGCTCCAAAAAGTAGTTGCCCCGGTGTCGTATCCCGGGGCAATTCACTCAAATGGCATGAGGCTCTGTCTATCGAGTTCCAGACTGACGATGTGTCTCGCCTTACTCTGATGGCTCCATTAAACAACAAAAAACTGTCGCCGAACGATTGGCTGAGCTGCGGGAAATGGGCTTGGGGGAGGGGGTGGTGGTAGTAAAAGCAAATTGCGCGGTAGCTGGACCCGAGGGCGTATTGCACGCACACAAGGCCTGTGACGTTTGTCTAAAAAGCATGGTTGCCACGGTCTTGACCGCCCCAGGGTGCGAAGCAGGTTAATTTTTTTGGCCACGCGACATTGCAGTAAACGGTTGATCAAGTGGCAGACATTTGCATGTTTCTATAACCAGCACGGTTCCGTGTTATTCTGTTTTTGAGAAAAATATATAATAATAATCAACCAACGCGTTGTGCGCGTGCGTAAGTCACAATTCACCGTTGCCTCCTTGTCTGTCTGCCCCTACAGACTGAGGCGCAGGCGGATGCGCGCGCGCATCTCAATGAGGAGCAGATCGCAGGTAAGGGGGAGCTGTTCGCCGTTTTGAAATGTACCCCCCGTAAACAAAACAAAAAATATTATTGAAATTATTCAATCAATTTACAAACAACAATAAAAAACATGAATCTTTGAACAAACAATATAGTCCACCAGGATCCAGGGATTGTGGGATTCATTGGACATCAACAGGCGTTCCACCTTCTCCAGTCAGCCAAGGTCGTTAAAAACTGTGCAGTGTCCTGTAATCAAGTTCACCAAAATACCACCACCTGATGATGCTGAGCATCCTCTCCAGTAAAACTTGGTATCATTTGTTTTTACATTTTTACTTGGGTGTTTCAACATTCCTCCAGTTTTACTGATAAGCCAAATCGATTGGCGTATTTCCCCACGACCTCACAACGTCATTTGATCGACTCTGTCAGGTGGTGGAGAGCTACGTTAAAAATAAAGTTGGCATTACACGAACAACACCAAACCCAAAACAATCTAATTGCGAATCACAATATCAGTTACCGGACCTCGGCACAAATAAATTCCTGTCAAGCGAACACCGACACCGGTTCCCAGACAGTCCTGGCCAAGCCCAGACACGGGCGGCACAGCCACGGTCGCCCTGCGCTGAGGCCTCCACGCATCGCCACGTGCCCCCCCCCCCCCCGCTACTCAGAGTTCAAGGCGGCCTTCGACATGTTCGACGCGGATGGCGGCGGCGACATCAGCACCAGCGAGCTGGGCAAGGTGATGAAGCTGCTCGGCCAAACCCCGACCAAGGAGGAGTTGGACGCCATCATCGAGGAAGTGGACGAGGACGGTACACAAGGACCGCTCGGGGGCCGCGCGAGGGCCACATGAGGGCCACATGAGGGCCACACGAGGGCCACACAGGGGCCACACGAGAGCCACACGATGCCTCAGGGAAATCGGGCCAAGCACCCCACGTAGTGGTGCAGCAGTCTCTTACCGTGTGGTTAAACTAAAATAGATTTATTTATTTATTGTAAAACTGTACTAAACTAAACTATTTTTATTTTACCAGATAAGACGCACTGGGCTATATAGCTATCTTTAAGAAGCGACCTGGACACATATAATAGCTCAACGGAGTGGCTTATCAAGTGAAAATGTATAGCAGCCAAATACTCTAAATACATGTTTCTAAATTTGGAGGAAAGAACTGGAGGAACCGTAGAAAAATCCACGCGACTACGGGGAGAGAGACACGCAAACTCCAAATATACAGGTCGAACCCACAACCTCCTTCATACCCAGCGAAGTAGTTAACATCTCGCCACTATGCCAACCCTGGTTTGTTTTAATTTTCAGTGACTGCATGCTGAAACTGATACGAATTAGGTGCTGGTTTGCCGCAAATATGGCGAGCAGTGAACAAAACTTTAAAATATATATTTTTAACTGAGAAACACAGGGCTCAGCCATGGTGTTATGTGTCGTGCACTGGAGCTGTAAGGAGGAGGTCGCCGGATCCATTCCACGTCCTGGCAGTGCGGCAGTGGAAATCAGTAGGACAAGTTTCTAGAATCCCCGTCCACCACCTCTTGAGACAGACACACACGACAGACACACACGGCAGGGTCGCACGTGGTGGGGCAAAGCGTGGGTGTGGATACTCCCCATCTCCACCAACACGTTCTGGTCAGCGCGGAAGAGTAGACCAAAATCCATCCACCCTGTCCATGGCTGTCACCCTCTCCACTGTTGTCACCCTCTCCCTCGTTGTCACCCTCTCCACTGTACACGAAACCCGCGCATCTATCTCAGGCAGCCTAGGTCCAGTAGTCTACGGTATAATAAAATAAAAAGTTCAACACATTACTGGTACCAGATCTCGGTACGAATCATTCCATGCCACCCCAACACAGGCATCAATTTTGCTGAACTGTCCGGCTCAAACCCTGACCGGGAACTGCTAGAAACTGTAAGTTCACCAACACTTGCACGTACGTACGTTGAACTTCTTTTGCGCCAAAGGTGCCCAACCACTCTAATCGGAAGTGCAAGGAAAAACAAAACTAAAATGCCACATCGCTGACCACACCTCCGATTAGCCCAATCCTACCACAACCGGACTGCGTGATAACACTGACAACGGTCCCCTTTGGTTTCTATTGTAGGCAGTGGGACGATCGACTTCGAAGAGTTCCTGGTGATGATGGTGCGCCAGATGAAGGAGGAGTCCGCCGGCCAAACAGAGGAGCAGCTGGCCGAGGCTTTCCGCATCCTCGACAGGTTTGTGACGCCCGCGCCACGCAAGGTGATGGCTGGTTGCCTGCGAGCCATGGGTACAAAGACAAAGATTGCCCCCTCCCCACCAGCCCGTGTAGCTTTAACAGACTGCTGGGGCAAGTGCTGTTAGCGAGTAGCACCTACGAAGGACGGCACTGTGGCACATGAGGGGGTGGGTGGCCAGAACCACCCCCGGCTGCGTATGTCTCCCAAGTGGGAATGTTTTTACACATCGCACCAGGTACTCATTTGAGGCTGACTCGACCTAGGGGCGGCCCAGGACCAGTTCAGATAATCGTCTTTGGTGGTGGCCATGAGCGGGAATCGAACTCGGGTCGCCGCGTTTTTAGCACAGCCCGCTGACCGCTATGCGACCGCTCCCCACTGCCCTGGGTACAATTACAAAGACAAGGATCCCCCATATAGCCTGAACAGATTGTTGGGGCAAGTACTGTTCACGAGCACCTACAAAGGCCAACAGCACACGAGATGTGGGTGGCCAACACAACGCCTGGCCGTCTTTGTCTCCCCAGTGGCGATGTTCACACACCACACCAGGAACCTATTTGAGGCTGAGTAGACTTAGGGTAGGCCCATGATTGGTTCAAATAATCGTCATTGGTGTTGACCATGAGCGGGCTTTGAACTCGGGTCGCCGGGTTCATAGCGCAGTGTGCGATCTCATCTCTGTCTTGTCTCCGTCTCCATCTTGTCACGGGGAGAGAGAGACACGCAAACCCAAAATATACAACATGCGTAATGGTCGGGATCGAACTCCCGACCTCCTGTTTGACGTATAACCCCAGTGCTGACCACACCTCCGATTAGCCCGTACCTCCGATTAGCACAGTTGGCTACGTGAGGTGCGAAAGATGTTGAACGTATGTATGTGTAGTGTCAGTGAGTCGGAGACGAGGTTTGTAGAGGCACCTTCTTTATTGAACACACACGATCTCACCTGTACACTCTACAGTCGCTAGCCTATACACAACACTATCCATCTAACATCGACGGCGCTGACCAAGACAGCTAACAGGCTATCTAGCAGCGCAATATCGAGCGAAGACAGTAGGTTCCAGGGGCTTCCAGATGGGGCCCAAAATGACCTTTGTCCCAGTTCCTCCGCCTTGCCGACACACCCATGTATATGCTGTTTGTCCACCACAGTTGCCGCTGATGGTCACCAGCCGGCGCTATTACACTACATATGTAACGACTCTGACAACGAAGTAGTAAAAGCAACTTTTTATTTGGACACAACCACAATAAAGGACCCTAGGCTTCGTGGTTGTCTCCACTCATGCTCTCTCCAATTATATTCCTCGGGCCCCCTTCCCTGTCCTTCCCCACTAATGGATACTCTCTGTTTTCTGATAAATCTCATTCAAACCTTATTCCTCCAATCCCTTTAAAAGTCTTCCTCCCGACCAATCACCGTAGAGGCCTCTTTCTACCAATCGGAGACCTTTATTTATTTTCAAATAGCCGTTAGGCTGCATATTGGCTTGGTTTAATTTTTCAGTCATTACACGTACATAAACGCTACATGACTATACATGAAAAAAAATCAACACGTCCATCAATAACACCATGTGTAGCCTTAAAAAGAACCAATATACAACTAGCGACGGTTCAGCAAGTGCGTTATGATAAATAACATTTAGCACAGTCCGCGATAACACGTGAGATGCGTACGCAGGCTGAACAAAGACTGAGGCGCATGGTGGTTAGCATCTCGAAGCATCCAGCAGCATCCCGATGGCCTCGCACGACGCTAAGATCACCCTCCCCTCGCACTTCGCGCACGTTGTCGTCGTCATCATGTGACACAAGTGAGGGGACACGGCGTTGTCGCGCAGGAACAGCGACGGCTACATTGACCGCGATGAGCTCAAGGACATCCTGATGAGCACGGGGGAGAACGTCTCAGAGATGGAGATGGACGAGCTGATGAAGGACGGCGACAAAAATGGCGACGGCCGCCTGGACTTTGATGGTGAGAGTGCGATTCTGGCGGGGTTTGTGTGTGAACTTGGCTCTTGTTAGCGCAGGAATGTGGACCCCCCCCTCCTCTATTTTTGTTTGGTCCTCTTA
Organism: Entosphenus tridentatus; assembly: GCA_014621495.2. Classification (NCBI taxonomy): domain Eukaryota; kingdom Metazoa; phylum Chordata; class Hyperoartia; order Petromyzontiformes; family Petromyzontidae; genus Entosphenus; species Entosphenus tridentatus. Next base: position 7,956,896 of record CM025656.2, read on the forward strand.
ACCCTTTTTACCATTCCTGAAACATCTGAAAGTTGCAGAGTGGGTGGGTGGTCCCGTTAACCGCCGAATCTTCGGTACGCGCAAGCGGGTTCGGTGTTAATTTTATGTAGAGGAGGCATAGCAGCAGTGCCGTTGTTTTCAAAGACGTCGTCACTCGCCCGCAGAAAACCGTAGCGGCATAATCGCCGCACTCTACGATAGCCAGCGCCAAACTGCGTTACACTCCCTCCCGCGTGGCCTTGTGGGAGCCTTGGTACTGATAAAGTTATTTTTTCTTCTGGTTCCATTCCAATGACGTTCACAAACGTCATCGAACCGAAAGAGTTAATAATGGCTACATTTATTTATTTAATATGTTATCGTCCATGTAAGTGTGCATCGCAAAGCGCTATAGAATCTACAGCGCACGCAATCTTCACAATGGAGGCGCGAGGGAAACCACAGATAAGCGAGAAGGCGGTCAGAGCCAGCTCGAACAATTGCCAAAGCTCTGTGGTCCTACATTCGGACCGTTTGGCCAACTCTAGCGTTTATACGTTTGGGAGGAGGATAGTGGAGCACCCGGAAAAAAAGCGATGGATGCGAGGGGGTAACACTCAGTCCCCATACAGATGGACTACAGATGTACTACAGATGTACTATAGATAGACTACAGATGGACTACAGATGGACTACAGATGGAAATTCATCCACTCACAGTACCTACATATCATAGCAAGCCAGGAGATTGAGGTCTCAATGCCATTGGGTAGAAAGTTTTACGAATGTGTGTGATCCACCAGCCTCCTTTGAAGATGATTTACAAATATGATCGAGAGCAGTGGTTCTCAACCGGAGTTATGGGGACCCCTGGGGGTTACATGGAAATGTCCCAGGGGGTACGTGAGGTGATTTATAAATGTGTGAAATATCATACATGAGAGTCATTGGTGAATAATCACGTTGTATGATTCTGCCGAAATAAAATAACTACGATTACATTAAAATCCATATGGAAAACCTAGAACGATATAATAACTTGTTGATCGTAACCAATATGGTTTCCATGAGTAACCGGCGAACGCGAATGATGTGCAAAGCGTCCGCTGAATCTTGTATTAAATTGCAGTTATTTGCTAGTTAGGGTACGTCACAAAATAGGCAATTGGTAAAAATATTGATGTTCATTATTCATACATTTATTTCTCAGAACCATGTTGGGTCAGGCAAGGGAGGTACACTCGCTTGAAACAACAAGGGGGGGGGGGGGTACAAAAGTAGCCAAACAATGTTGAGAAGCACCGCTTGAGATGAAGAGCTACTGAGAGGGGCTCTTCACTACTGTCACCAGCTGCTGGGCCACAGGAAGTGGTGTAGCGACTCTGCACGAAATCCTCGGGTCCCAGTGAAATTTACAGAGACTCCTCTACTTACAAACAGTCGACTTACGAACTTTCAGAGATACGGACAAACTTGTCCGTATGTCCAGTTGCCTGTTCAGACCGAGAGTCGTAAGTCCAACCGCCGTGCAATAGATGGCAGTGGTTGCTCGGTGTCAAGCACCGGCTTGTATGGAGTCCCAGGACCCAAACACTGAAAGGTTTACTAAGGTGTCGGCAGCTGTTCACGATGCTATTGCCTGTTACAAGTTGATTTATGAAAAGAAGAAGAGAGCAACTGTTTAGACATATCTTAGTACGTTTTTCAAGAGAGGAAACACGACCACCAAAGAGAATTAGCATCTACATCTGCAGAACATAAAGAGCCAGTGGAATCTACATCTGCAGAACGTGAAGAACCAGTGGCATCTACACCTGCAGAACGTGAAGAACCAGTGCATTCTACATATGCAGAACGTGAAGAACCAGTGGCATCTGCAGAACGTGAAAAACCAGTGCATTCTACATCTGCAGAACGTGAAGAACCTGTGGCATCTACATCTGCAGAACGTGAAGAACCAGTGCATTCTACATCTGCAGAACGTGAAGAACCAGTGGCATCTACATCTGCAGAACGTGAAGAACCAGTGGCATCTACATCTGCAGAACGTGAAGAACCAGTGGCATCTACATCTGCAGAACATAAAGAGCCAGTGACATCTACATCAACAAGAGATGATACAACTTTAAAAGCCATTCACCGTGTTAAGTTTACATGCCAAACAACATGCTTGTAATCAACAGGAGTAAAGTTGGACTTACGAACAAATCAGTGACGTGCGGTGAGGTCGATGGCTGGGGAAGCACTGGCGAGTGTCAGAGCCAGATTCAGATACTAAGGGGGCGTGGGCCTCACGGAGGGGGCGTGGCCTCACTGAGGGGCGTGTCCTCACTGAGGGGGACGTGTCTAACACGCCCCCCTCAGTGAGGCAGATGTGATAGCTGCCTCCCCTGGTGCTTTTTCATTGCAGTTTCATGACGAGACCAGCGAGCCTAAATATCTTTATACACATACGTGAAATAAGTTGCCTGGAGTATGGAAGGCGAGGACATGAAATGAAGGGGTCTACAAACATTACATTGGTGACATACTGAGATAGTAACAGGCACGCGCTTATTGTTCACGCTCCATCCAGTTACTGAGGGATTGTGCAATCAGAGGGAGGCTGAGCTCGTCGCTGCCTCACCTCTCGTCTCTTCCTGTATTTGCAGCGGAGCTCTGCAAATTTGGCGATTTTGACTATAAAAAGAAATTACATTTATAACACAGATCAGTCGAAAAATCTTAATATTTATTTGATTTGATTTTTCTTTTTACTTTTCGTCACAGCTATTTTCATTGGAGTATGACAGGCGAGGCTCTGCCTCCCCTGCCTCCCCTGACCGCACGTCCCTGGAACAAATCTACTTATTAGTAGACCTCTGGAACCTACAATCAATAACATTTGACAGGCCTTTAAAGAATATACATTTTAGATATATTTCGCCTAGGATAAAAATCCTTTCAGATGGAACATCTTGATTGCAAGAGTGTCAAGGGTTGTTGATGGACACATGCAATACAAAGACACAACTCCCCCCATATAGCCTTATCGGACTGTTGGGACAAGTGCAATTCGCAAGTAGCACCTATGAAGGCCGGCACGGCACACAAAGGGGGAAGGTGGAGAGCACCACGCCCGGCCGCCTTTGTCTCCCCAGTGGCGATGTTTACACATCACATACGATGCAAACACATGATGACACATACACACAACTTTAGCTGAAAGTTGGCCTCCCCATGCCATGCCCATCGGGAGGAACGTTCGGCTCTGGTCAGTGCGGGTTGACAAAGGGACTCCAGGACAAGTTCACACATCACTTGCCACCAATGTTAGCCACCACTCTACCCAAATTAACCACTTCAATTAAATGTATGTATGTATGTTGAACTTCTTTCGCACCGTACGTAGCCAACCGTGCTAATCGGAGGTTACGTGGGAAAGACAACAAACCAAACACAAAAGACAGTTCTAAATAAATTAGTTTTCAATCGAGATTATTTAAAAGTGCAAATAACGGCGTGTGATGTCGTCCTTGTGCTTTGCAGAGTTCCTCAAGATGATGGAGGGCATCTCGGTACCTTAAGGGAACCACCAGCCGGCACCCCTCCTGCCCACCACCACACCCACTCAGCAGCACCAGTGACTATGGTTCCACAATTTTACCTGCTTTTTCTATATATATTTTTGGGAATTTTACACGAGTTACATCTCAGCTACTGCTGCTGGTGTCATGGTACAGTTGCAAATGATCTGTCCTGGCCTCATGTTTCACTGATGACAGATTTCGGAAAAATAAAAACGTTGCACCACCTCCAGTGTCTCTGCCATGTCTTTCTCTTGACAAGACACAGCCACAGGCCTAAACGCCCCAAGCTGTGGAGATGAGCAGTTCACGAGTCATTAGATGCCACACTGTATCATGGTTTTGGTGGGACAGATCAACTCTTCAATCTTGATTTGAAGCTTTTGTGACTGCAGGAATCCATACTCTTTGGTTCTTTCGGTGAAGTCACGTAGGTAGAAAAAATAATAGATCACCACTTTTCGATCGCAACACAAGCAACCGTCTTCAGGTGAAATAGAGGGGGAATCTGCTGAAGCAGGCTGTTTATAAAGGTTTAGAGATGGGTGGGGCAGCTAATGTTAATGTAGGAGCGAGCAGGAGCGTTCCAGAAGGAGAGAGAAATTTGCTTGTAAATGTAAGCTCGGCGAGGGCCGAGCTCGGCCATGGCCCGGAAACCTGCTTGTAAATGTAAATTTAAGCTCGGCAAGGGCCGAGCTCGGCCAGGGCCCGGAAATTTGAGAGTCGGCTAATATTGGCAGGTAGGAAGGGAACATAAAAGCAGTTAAAACTTTGCTTGATTGATCACGTCCTTCCAATGATTGCTTAATTTGTCATTGGTTGAAGTTATGTCTGTGTTTATGAATCTGGATGGCTTCATGGGCAAAGCTTTGATGGTAGCCCGAAGGTTTGCAGAGTACCTTGATCTCGGAAAAGACAATATCATTTTTTACCTAAGTGACTTTACCGAAAGAACTAAGAGTACAGTGATATGTCCTTGATTAGAGAAACTAAGTGAGCTGAGTTAAGTACAGCTGAGGTGGTCTTGCCCGTGAAAGGAAGCAGGGTCTCAGATATAAATCGGGCCAGTGTGTAGGTGGGTGAGTTAATGGTGGACACGATAGAATGGAGCGGGGTACCTTCTTTATGATTTTTTGGAAGGCCATAAAATCTGGGTGGTCCAGCAGCCGAAGGTTTTAGAGAGAGCTGCTTGGTCGGTTCGGTTAGAGAAGTCGAATTAGTGATGATATTGTTGGTTTTCATAGCCAGGTGGTTGATATGATCTCTATTGATTTTGGTATAGCTGCCATCATTAAGAAGGTCCTGAATTTTGTTGTTGTAAGTGGTTTTATCCATGATGACAGTGGAATTGCACTTGTAGGCTGAGAGGATGACAATATCATCTCTCTTTTTCAATTGAGCGAGTTCAAAACGTTCGTCCTTGCAGATGTTGCTAATGGGTTTCTTCGCATTTTTTAGGATAGCAGTGATTTCAGATCTTGCAACATCTGCCGGGATGTGTCCCAAACCTTTGAGGGATACGTCGACCTGGGCAATGGTATCATCCACTGGGATGTGTTTTGGGGTGACTGCGAAATTTAACCCTTTAACTAGTACAAATTTTAAGCTGTCGGAAATTGGGCTGTTACTCTGATTGATAACAATCTTGTTAACATCTAACTTTTTAATGTTTGCCTCTGGTTTATTTTTTGACAGGAGGTTGAATTTAGCAATGAGGCTAACTTTGCATTTGGTTGACATTGAAGTAGCTGAGGAAACTGTCATGTTATCTACGTGGTCTCAATCAGATGTGGACATTTTATCTGTTAATGATAAGTATGATTGTAAGAGAGTCTTGTCTAAATTATCAAGTTCAAATCGGTCTTATTCTCTCTGAGATTAAGGCTAGGCTAGCCCTAAGTAAGATCCGATTAGCGTTAGGAGAAGTGACAGCAGCAGTTGTGAGTGTAAAGGCGATCAGTATTATCTTGGTGTCGTGGCATCTCTTCAGATCAGGTGAACCTTCTTGTCTCACAGTCTGTTAAAAGATCTAACAGTTGTGTGGAAACCCTCCCTGTAGAGACGGTTCAATCTTGATTTGAAGCTTTCGTGACAGCAGGAATCCATACTCTTTGGTTCTTTCGGTAAAGTCACGTAGGTAGAAAAAATAATAGATCACCACGTTTTGATCGCAACACAAGCAACCATCTTCAGGTGAAAAAAGGGGGAATCTGCTGAGCCAGGCTGTTTATAAAAGTTTAGAGATGGGCGGGGCAGCTAATGTTAATGTAGGAACGAGCAGGAGAGTGCGAGTAAGAGAGATAAGTTTGCTTGTAAGTGTAAGCTCGGCGAGAGCTGAGCTCGGCTAGGGCCCGAAAATGTACTGGTAAATGTAAATGTAAGCTCGGTGAGAGCCGGGGTTGGCCAGGGCCCGAAAATATACTGGTAAATGTAAATGTAAGCTCGGCGAGGGCAGTGCTCGGCCAGGGCCCGGAAATTTGCCTGTAATTGTAATGCGAGCGTAAGCGGGGTTTCGCTGCTCGGCTCTGGGCCAATCATACGGCCCAGGGTATTGGGGGCGGGGCCCAGTATGGGGGCGTATGTGAAGGTCCGCCGCCCACCTCCGGTCCAATCGGATGCGAGGAGAGCAGGGGCGGAGCCTAAGGGCGGAGCCAGCGGGGTGCTATGCGGAGGTCGGGATCTGGAAGGTTCGGTGAACGGCGTGGTGAGAGGGTGGAGACAGGATCATGTGGTGAGGGGAATATAGGTGGGATCCGGAAGGGGCTCCGGGTCAGTTGGTGGAGTCACGGAGCAGGACCACGTTGGGTGGCCGAAGGGTACCTGCACCATCAGCCACGTGGCTGGAGACGCTTCCAGCCAACGGTGTGTGGGAGCGGGGAGCGATGCGACTGATGAAAGGGGCGTGCGGGACATGCGCGAGGAGCAGCCAGTCCGCTGTCGGGACCAGCGGAGTGCGAGCGTCAAACGAGAATAAAGAGAGAGAGACGGAGACACAGCAATGTGTCAGCGAAGTCCTTTATTACATAATGGCAGCTATTCTAAAATCAATAGAGATCCTACCAACCGCCTGGCTATGAAACCAACAATATCATCAGTAATTCGACTTCTCTAATCGAACCGACCAAGCAGCTTTCTATAAAACCTTCAGCTGCTAGACCACCCAGATTTTATGGCCTTCCAAAAATCCATGAAGGTACCCCACTCCGTCCTATCATCTCCACCATTAACTCACCCACCTACAAACTGGCCCGATTGCTGTCTGAGACCCTGCTTCCTTTAATGGGCAAGGCCATCTCAGCTGTACTTAAATCAGCTCACTTGGTTTCTCTAATCAAGGACATCTCACTGTCTCCTGATGATTTGCTTGTTAGTTTTGATGTTGTCTCCCTGTTCACCAACGTACCTGTACCTGACACCATTGCAATCATTGAAGACTTGGTCCAACAGGGACTGAATCCAGATGTACCAACTTTGGTAAGGCAATGCCTTACCAACACTTACTTCACCTGGAATGGTACATTCTACAAACAAAATTAGAGTACCCCAATGGGTTCTCCCTTATCGCCAGTAGTAGCAAATGTTTTCATGGATAATTTTGAGACAGATGCCATCCAGACACCCACCCTTACGTCCTTCCTTGTGGAACAGATACATAGATAACACGTTCGTCATTTGGCCACATGGCCTGCAAGCACTGAACCAATTTTTCAACCACATCAATTCCATACACCCATCCATTAAATTCACCATGGAAGTGGAACATTATAGCAAGCTACCATTCCTCGATGTTTTGATCGAGAAGAGACCTGATGGCTCATTGGGACACTGTCTACAAGAAAGCCACCCACACGGAATCCTATCTAAAGCCTGATTCCCACCACCATCCAGCCCAGAAGAATTCCCTCATCAAAACACTACACCATAGGGCCCGTTGCATCTCCGACCAGCACCACTTATCCAATGAACTGGAGCACGTATGCCAAGCCCTCAAGATGAATATATATGCGGATCACACAATCCGCAAAGCTGTATCCCCAACCACAAGGAGAGAACCATCTGAGGACCCAATCAAAACCATCACCTTGCCATACATAGCAGAGGCTACCAAAAATATTTCTAAAATCTTGAACAAACACAAGATCCAGGTTCGATCCAACACAGTACACAAAATCCGTGATTTGATCCCATCTGTGAAAGATGTGATTCTTGACATGCAATACCCTGGTGTCTACAAACTAAGTTGTGTCTGCGGTAGCAGTTACATTGGGGAAACGAAACGACATGTCTCGGACTGTGTTCGCGAACACAAGGCAGATTTGAAACACGGAAGAACTAATACCTCTACCGTGGCTGATCACTGTTTGAACGCGGTGGGCTCACACGATATTGTCTTTTCCGAGACCAAGGTACTCTGCAAACCTTTGGGCTACCATCAAACATTTGTCCATGAAGCCATCCAAATTTATAAACACAGACATAACTTAAACCGAGAAGATGGATACAAATTAAGCAATCATTGGAAGAACGTGATCAACCCTTCAACGTGACTTTACCGAAAGATCCAAGAATATGAATACCTGCAGTCACGAAAGCTTTAAATCGAAATTCAACCAGGTAAAGTTTTAACTGCTTTGATGTTCCCTTCCTACCTGCCCATATTAGCCAACTCTCAAATTTCCGGGCCCTAGCCGAGCTCGGCCCTTGCCGAGCTTACATTTACACTTACAAGCAAATTCTCGAGTCCTGGCCGAGCTCGGCCCTCGCTGAGCTTAAATTTACATTTACAAGCAGGTTTACAGTCCCTGGCCAAGCTCGGCCCTTGCCGAGCTTACATTTACAAGCAGATGTATCTCTCCTACTCGCACTCTCCTGCTCGCTCCTACATTAACATTATCTGCCCCACCAATCTCGAAACCATTATAAACAGCCTGCCTCAGCAGATTCCCCCTCTATTTCACCTGAAGACGGTTGCGTGTGTTGCGATCGAAACGTCGTGATCTATAATTTTTTCTACCTACGTGACTTTACCAAAAGAACCAGAGATCAACTCTTGTTTGCATTGTGGGAAACACGTCTTTTGTATGTATGTATGTTGAACTTCTTTCGCACCGTATGTAGCCAACCATGTTAATCGGAGGTGCTGGGGAAGGGCAACAAACTAAATACAAAAAGCAGTTCTAAATAAACGAGTTTCAAATCTATATTTCATAGTGCATAGCTCCAGTGGCTTTCTAATTTCAGAAGGAAGAGCGTTCTCGCGCATCCAAAAGCGTGCGATGTAGTGAACATCTTTGTTCGATGGTTAGCCAAAAGCCACTGTTGCGAGGATGACCGGAGTTTGCGTGATCGTTTATGCTCCTTGACGAGATCAGCTAAGAATTTTGGTTAATTTGTGGAAAGCACTTTGTGTGTAATGAAGGCGACATTATCTCTTGCAGGTATCCTGTTGCCCGGCTCTCTGACATTGACATGCTAATCTTCTCATTGGCACACCCCCAGTTGCTGGAGCCATCTCACATTGACGTGCTAATCTCTTACATCTACATTTACGTAAAAATTCCTTCTCTAGCTCCTCCCACTTACCCTTGGGTTGCACCACCAAAAGCTTTATAAACTCTTGTGGCAGAAGCTCTTTCTCCTACGACAGCAGTTCTTCTGCTGTTTCTTTCACCTGATGACGGTTGCTTGTGTTGTTGTGTCTATACCTTTTTTTTTGTTAATTAATATTAAGAATAATTCTGCCAACATATATAATATTTTTTTAATAGACACGGGGCAACTTGGGAGCGCACAAAGACGAGCAAAAACCCGTTTTCCAACTGGCGTGCATTTTTCGCTTCAAAGGCCAGAAAGCATGAAAGAGACAACAATAAAATGTCATAAAGACTCCCCGAATTTCACACAAAAGGAAAAAGGGAGGGGGGAATTGCAAGGGGATGTTAGGATAACACCCACACTTCAGAAGCCCCCCCTCACAATACAAACAATTGCATTGGCAACCAGAACACACAGACGGGTTTTGAACCATGTTAGTTATACAAAAGTTACCAACTTAGCCATGAAGATTAAGCAAACATTATCTATCCTCGCTCCAATTGGAAACCAGACTACAGTCTGCACCAGGATCGCGATTCATCATTTGTTAATTAAATACTGACATTATTTACCTTTAATAATTTCTACGCGGCATGACCGAAGCATCAAAGAATAATTATGGCAGTCAGGGTCGCTCCTAAGCCAGAAAAAATAATAACAAGCTAAGTCAAATAATAAGTACGAAATTAGAGTAGATCTCCTAGGAGAATTAAGGGCGAGGAAATCTATCATAATTAACCAACAGGCAACACTCCAGGGAAAGCGAGCAGCTCACAGCCGTCTTTGTCTTCCTGAGAGAAACGGCCACAGAGCAGGCACAAAGCCAGGAAATGGCCCTCATAAAAGTTCGTGGCGAGCGGGCGACGGCTCGAGAAAGGAAATTAACAATCTAAAAAAAAATAAAACACACGCGCAGTGTGCTCCACGCGGTGGAGCACAGCCGTCTTTGTCTCCCCGCAGCACGGACAGCAAGAGTTGCGCACGTGAGCAAATAAATTTCCCCATAGGGAGATAAAACCACGATGGAAATACCGTGAACACGGCTACGGCATACCTTGAGTCGCTTGCAAATCAAATCACAATGATACTAAGCAGCCAAATGAGTCGCATTTTAACTTCCAAACCAAAAACAACTTAAGCTGTGTGAGACAAAGGATAGATGCCCAGAGTGAGGGAAGGGATTATAGAAATCGCTTAACGCGTAGGCTTTCGCGACCAATATTATTCATAATCAAAAACATGGATTATGATTTTTGTAACCTCGGTACGAACGCGAATCGTCGGTCTGGTTTAGTTTGAGGACTCGTGTGGCGCCGTTTCGCGAGGACCCCCCCCCTACCCTCCTTCCAGAATTATTGCGGGCAGCTGCGTCTTTTGAAGAACCCTTCAATAAACACACGGACACACACACGACACACGGACGCAGATGCGTCCACACACACGAACAACGGAAATAGTTATATGGTCCCGGCCTTTGAACAACTCGGAAAACCGAGTGGATTTTCCCGATATAAGCCGAGGCAAAATCCATTCAAGTCATCCTCACAGGGGCTCCGGCCCCCATCTCGTCTCCGGGGCTACGGCCCCCACCAGAGATCTCCAGGGCTCCGGCCCCATCTCATCTCAATGCCGACGAGGAAGCTCTTCCGTCATCCAGAATGACGATGTTCGCGGGGTAGTGACGTGCATTGACAAGCTGAGGTCTGCACCACCTAAGAAGAATTTCTACACTGAGCCGCCGAGCGGCGAGTGAAACTGACGGAGATTCCAGTTATCACTCTCGAGCCAACAACTTCAACGCAACGTCAATACCAGCAACGAACGAAAGCATCGTTCATCGCCAGAGCGACAACCAACGAGAACCGACTCGTCATCCAGCAGTGGAGAGAAACACCGCGCCGTCAGCTACGAGAGCGCGCCACCACGCCGTCAGCTACGAGAGCGCGCAACCGCGTCGTCAGCTACCGAGAGCACGACACCGCGCCGTCAGCTACAAACAACACGCCACCACGCCGTCAGCTACCGAGGGCCGCCAAGCGCCGCCAAGCGACGCCGCTCACCTCCCAGCGGAGAAAGTCACGGCTGCAACCCGCACGGGCGAGAGGAAATCTACGGATCGGTCGTATCACCTCCCCCGCTCACATACTCAAGGAAGCACATACACCTACTTCCCGCGGGGCATGCAAGAATTTATCCAAGAGACAATCCACCTCTTTCACAAAGGGACCCACCCTCGACAAGCATCAGAAGACTAATTATAAAGTTGGAACACTAGCTGGCCGTGAGGAATCGAGGCCCTCTGAGTAATTAAGAATCCGTCGGTTATAAGAGTGTGAAATTTTTCTTGCCTTTTTATTTTCGTTTCTCTTATCGCATACACGACCAATAGATTCATCGATGCAAACTAAAACTCTAGAAATCCTCATTGCGAATCGATACGTTACAGAGAGAGAATATCGTGTCAAACCTGTTCCTTTGTCAGTCTCGCCGAAGAATTAAAACAGAGACAGATTTGCTCTCCCACCAACACACACGCCCTCACCCACCATTGTCTCAAACATTCCGTTAACATATAATTTTGCCGATGAATCTAATGACGTATAGTATTGCCTTTGCATGTTAGAATGTCATAGGTGTTTAGAATAAAATTGCTTAAAACAGAAGTATCTCGAGTGTTTCTTTCAAGTCCATGCAAAACTGTCTTATTCCTAAGAACTGTAACCTGCGCTGAGATATGAACTTGGAGACCTAACATAACATAAACACACTAAGATAATCAGTGAATGCTTAATCAAAGATAATCGTTTATCCCGATTGATACTACTCTGGATAACGAAGCTAAGCCTAATTATCATAACTGCACACATTAACATAATCGCAAGCGTTCGCATAAATTAATACGATTATCTCCGTGATTATCAGAAATTAACATAATTTATGCAATTTACGCATTTTCCGAAATTTTATTTTTATTTTTGTATTTTTATTATTTTTTTCAAAATTTCATAATCCGACATATACAACAGTGTTGCGGTCGAAACGTCGTGATCTATTAATTTTCTATCTACGTGACTTTACTGAGAGAACCAAAGAGTATAATATATTTGTTCAGCAACCGGAAGCGAATTAAGCTCAGCAAGCACTGGACTGACATGGTCGGATCTTGCAGTATCCGTCACAACGCGTGCCAAAGTATTTTGTACATACTGCAGCTTGGTAATGCAGCTTTCACCAGAGAGTCCAGCCGAAACTAATACCGGAATAGTATCCGTAAATCTTATTGAAATGAAACCGAACCCAAATTCATCACGCACTTTCAGATGCGCTTCTGTGGCTATCTGGAACGCTCTTCTTTTCGATATTCGGAAGTCAATGGAGCTATGCACTTTTAAATCATCATCTCGATTGACAAACTCATTTCTTTAGAACTGCTTTGTGTTTGGTTTGTTGTCCATTGCCCCGCACGGTGTGTAAGAAGTTTAACGTACATATAAATTAAATTTGTCACGCTAAAATAAAAAAAGATTTTGGTTACCGGTTTAACCCAAAGGTTCATTAAACATATACCATTTTGTAGCTGCAGTCTTAAAAGTAACAATTTCTGCAATCCCTCAACCATCTTTGCGAGATGTTAACTACCTTGCCTGATATGCATGAGGTTCTATCCCGATGCCTGAATATTTGGAGTTTGCATGTCTCTCTCCCCGTGGTCGTGTGGACTTTCCGTGTTTTCCTCAAAATTTAGAATCAATGTGCGTTTTGAGTATTTGGCTGCTATAAGTTGCCACGTGATGATACGCCGCTTCGCTGAGCTATCATATGTGGACAGGTCGCTTGAAAAAAAGTGCTTTAATATAGTTCAGTGGGGACTTACCTAGTAAATAAAATGAGTGTAAGTGTGAGTGTCACTGATGACACAGTTGTAATAAAGGACTCTTAGGCGATGTAGGTCTCCGTCTGTCCTTTATTGGGTTCTTGTCTCTCGCACCCCGCGATGTCCTCGGTCGGACCCGCACCTCTTCTCTCGCGCGCCCCGCACGCCCTTCGTGTCCTCCGCCTCCTTGCAGCCACACCGCTGCCCGTGTGCCCCGCACACTCTGCAGCCACCTCGCTGCTCCGTGTGACTCCGCACCTGCTGCAGCCACTCCGCTGCTCCGTGTGCCCCGCACACTCTGCAGCCACTCCGCTGCTCCACGTACACCGCTGGCCGACGGTACCGTGACTCCAACCACGTGGCAAATGGCGCCACTCCTTCGCCAGCACACCGCGTGGCTCTCCTCTATTTCCACTCTCTCTCGACTCCCGATCTCCTTCCGGCTCTCACCTTATATCCCCCTCCTCACGTGACCCTGACTCCTCCTCCTCTCGTGACCCTGACTCCGCCCCCACTCACCCCGACGACCAGGCTCCGCCTCCCCTATACTCCGGCCCGCGTGAGTGGTTCGGAGGCAGCGGCCACCCTATCCTTGCTCGCATTACACAGTTATAACCAATCACAGTCCCTCAGTCAGACAGGAGCTTTGTGCTCAGCCGTCAGTGGCAGAGAAAAAATAACACTTTGTTGCAAATGAAAAAATAGCATTTCCGAAAAATACACAGTGTAAAATCCAGTAGCACTACTGCTGCTGGTGTTTGATACTGAACACTAACCAGGATTTTCTGATAACTGACATGCGCATGAAAGCAAGTGCGTACGAATTATGACCTTTAAATCTTTGTGTTAATACTGTCAGAGTGAGACTGTCTTCTTCTAGGCCCAATGCACGGTGCTACTAATTGACTACTATAATGAGCCAAGAATATCTGTGTGTCCCGCGCGTGATGTCACTCCATGTCGGCCAGCCAGCCCTCAGTAATAATCATGAATAGGTGACGTCCTCCACATGAATATCCCCCTAATTAATAATCATGGACGGGTGACGTCACTTCACATCGAACAGCCCCTCTCATTAATAATCATGAAGAGGTGACGTCTTCCAAATGGACATCCCCCCCTATTTATAATAATTATTGGGTGACGTCACTCCACATGGGGGGGGCGAGACGCCTCCTCCCCCCTCCTCAGCGTCAACTTACAACCCTCACTACAAAGGCAGAACCCTCACGTCACGCGATCTCCGTAACGCTATTGAGACATAGAAGTAAAAAGGACGTCATGATGAACAAGGGATTATAACCTTTAAATGAAATAAGTCTGTGTCACCGCGGCCTTACAAATTGCACACGAATTGATTGAATTAATATCACGTCGTGGTCTGCTTTTCGCTTGCAAGTTTCAGATTTACTGAAATACACCCATCCTTGGACGGGCAAAAGGCTAGTATTATATATACAGTATATAGTTATAGCCTACATACATTATTGTCACATTATTGTCACAGGCGGAGTTTGACTTCTATATCTGGAGGGGGGGGGGGGGCCCGGGGTTCGCTTTGTCCCTCACATTATGAATTGCAGCTGCATATAATTATTTTTAATCATAATTGTAAATTACTGAAAATAAATTGTAAACTACTTATAATAAATTAATAAAGGTGTCCACCCATGATTATTGCATACGAGGTTAAAAACGATCCTTAGTAGCTATTTCTGTAAAAGTGAGTCGGGAGAAAGGAGGGTGGGCCGACAGTCACTGTCTTGCATAGACATATTTATATTTATGCGATCTAACCCAAAAACCTCTTACGGATAATATTGGTCGCAAAGCCTCCTACTACTACTTGTTAGTGATAACCTCACCCTGCTCTGTCCATTTGTCACGCACGTCTTTGGACATATCACTCCCGGTCTGGCTCAGTTTCCCTATCTCTGCTGTCTCTCTTCTCCTCGAGAAGCTAGGCCTTTAATCTGAAATATAACTAAAACCTCTAGTCCGGTACTCTGTCGACTCCAGTCCATTCAGGATGCAGCTGCTCGGCATCTGACCGAAACCCCTCGTTCAGAACGAGGAGTTGGGGTGCCGAGATGTTATCTCTCTCACCTGGTATGCAAGAAGTCATGGTTTCAACCCTGACGAAGCTCAATTCCATGGCCAGCGATCTATGGCCCTTTGCTTCCGTGGCACCCGCACTGTGGAACTCTCTGCAGAAGGCTGTCAGGAAGTCCAGTTCGTTTGAGATCTTCAAGTCCCGCCTGAAGGCATTTCTCTTTTCAAAGACATTTTGTCTTTCAACTCAGTCACTTCTTACCCAACCTCATTGTCATTGATGTAAAGCACCTTGAGGTTCTATTATTAAATCATATCAGAATTGGTTTCCTATGACATCGTCATCATCATCATCCTGCACCGTTATTAGGAACCGATATTACAATTCGTAAAGGTAGATATATCCTGCATAAGATAATTCTAGAATCCTGGCCAATGAAAAATACCAATGGGTAATGGCAGTGTAATTTAGATCACGAGGAGCTTGGTGATGCGGGATGTAAAGAGGCGAGGGATATGGGTAGGGGCTATTATATTATTGCCTATAGCAAATGGGGAGAGGACACTCCTCAGCCACCTAATCATGGCCAAGAAACACGGATGGCAGCAGTCACGGGTTATAAGCTCATTTTAGATTGGCATAAAAAATGGGCACCACGAACTTCCATCGTCGGTGGGAGGGGTCATTGCACCCCAATGGATAGCTACCGCCCGCTTCAAGCTGGGCAGCCCCCAGCCAATAAGGTGCTTTCCCGCCACAGATCACCTGCTCCAATGAGTACTTGGTGCTTATGGTTCATCACCAGACAAGTGGGCTGCAACACCTGCACCAGACAAAAGAAAAACAAAAGGAAATAAGGTTCCAGCCCTTCATTTTTCAAGCTGGAATGTACGTACAATGTGTTCTGGACTCTCCGAAGGTCTATTGCAGATTGAGGACATCCGCAAGACTGCAGTTATCGACAGGGAGCTGGCGAGACTCCATGTGGATATTGCAGCACTGCAGGAGACCCGGTTTGCTGGCAGTGGCTCATTACGATAAAGTGACTACACTTTCTACTGGCCAGGCAACACGGTGTTGGGTTCGCCATCAAAAACACACTCCTTGGCATGATAGAACCACCAACTGCAGGCTCCGAACGGATTCTGCTCATGAGACTGTTCACTGCTTCTGGCCATGTAAACATCCTGAGTGTCTTCGCCCCGACACTCTACTCACCTCCAGAGATTCATGACCAGTTCTATGAAGAGCTTCACAATATTATTCGCAAAATCCCCAGCTCTGAGCACATGTTTATTGTTGGGAGACTTGAATGCAAGGGTTGGGCTGACCACGATGCGTGCCCCGCATACCTTGGCTATCACGGCATCGGAAAGATGAATGCCAGTGGCCAAAGACTGCTGGAGCTCTGCTCATACCACAATCTCTGGATCACAAACTCATTCTTTTTCACAAAACCATACCATAAAGTATCATGGAGACATCCAAGGTCTCTTAATTGGCACCAACTGGATCTCGTCATCACCCGACGAGTCCTCCTAAACTCAGTACTCATCACACGCAGCTACCACAGTGCAGTCTGTGACACCGATCACTCGCTGGTATTCAGCAAGGTCCGACAATGCCCCAAAAAGATACACCGCCTCAAACAAAAGCGCTACCTATGCATCAACTTTGCCAAGACCTCCCTCCCGGAGCTCACTCAATCATTCCAACACAGCCTTGAGCAGTCCCTACACGACACACCAGATGGAAGCATGGAGACAAAGTGGGCGTACATCAGAGACGCCATCTTCAATGCAGCCATCAATACCTTTGGCAAGCAGACAAGGCAGAACACAGACTGGTTTGAGGAACACCTGGCTATATTGGAACCCATCCTCCAAGCCAAGCGCATGGCGCTCCTGAAGTACAAGCAAGTCCCAAGTACAGGATCATTATGGGCTCTCAAAGCTGCCGGCAGTGCTACTCAAATGACTGCCAGACGCTGCGCCAACAACTACTGGCTGAACTTCAGCAGTAGGATCCAACTCTCCTCTGACACTGGTAATATCCATGCCATGTATGAAGGCATCAAGACAGCCTTTGGTCCAAACATCAGGAGGACTGCCTCCCTGAAATCCAGCACATGGGCCATCATCACTGATAAACAAGAGCAAATGGCCAGGTGGGTAGAACACTACTCAGAGCTCTACTCACGAGACAACGGTGTGTCAGAAGCTGCCCTTGCTGCTGTAAAGCCCCTACCAATGATACATGAACTGGACAAAGTTTCAACCTTGAATGAACTTGACAACGCCATCAACTCACTAGCCAGCAGCTAGTCCCCCGGATAGGACGGCATCACACCTGAGGTACTGAAATGTGCGAAACCCGCCATCGTCACAAAACTCCATTAACTTATCTGCCAATGCTGGGAAGAAGGAGCAGTGTCTCAAGACATGAGATACTCCAACATCATCACCCTAAATAAAAACAAGGGTGACTGTGGGGACTGAAATAACTACCGCGGCATCTCCCTACTGAGCATCGTGGGGAAAACCTTTGCCCATGTGGTCCTCAGCAGGTTACAGTTACTAGCTGAAAGGACGTATCCTGAGGCTCAGTGTGGCTTCAGAGCAGGAAGGTCCACAATTGACATGCTCTTCTCCTTGCGTCAGCTACAGGAGAAATGTCGAGAACAGAGAATGTCCCTGTACTTGGCATTCATTGATCTTACAAAAGCTGCTGGCAGTCATCTCCTCTTTCCATGACAATATGAAAGGAACAATACAGCACAGCGGAACCACCTCAAAGGAATTTCCCATACTCGGCGGTGTAAAGCAGGGGTGCGTGCTTGCCCCAACACTGTTTGGCATCGTTTTTTCACTTATGCTCACACATGCCTTTGGGACAGCAGAAGAGGGAATCTTTCTCCATACAAGACCTGATGGCAAACTCTTCAACCTTGTCAGTCTCAGATCCAAAACCAAAGTCCGCAAAGTCCTCATCAGAGAGCTCCTATTCGCTGATGATGCGCGCTGACAGCTCACACAGAATAAGGTCTGCAAACACTCATCGACCTTGCCAATGCCTGCAACAACTTTGGCCTGACAATCAGTCTGAAAAAGACCAATGTCATAGGCCAGGATGTCAGAGACATCCCTTCCATAAACATTGGCAGCTACACCCTGGAAGCCGTTCAGGACTTCACCTACTTAAGTTCCACCATCACCTGCAATTTGCCCCTTGTCACAGATTTACAAGCGCATTGAGAAAGAGTCTACAGCTATGTTCAGTTTGACCAAAAGAGTGTGGGAGACAATTCCCTCATGCTCAACACCAAAGTACAGGTGTACCGGGCCTGTCTCCTTAGCACCCTCCTCTATGGGTCTGAGTCCTGGACAACATACGCCCATCAAGAACATCGGCTAAACACATTCTACCTCTGATGTCTCAGGCACATTCTCGGTATCAGATGGCAAGATCACATTCCCAACACCTCAGTCTTCAACTTGGCCAACATTCCCAGCATGTAGTCTCTACTCAGTCATAGGCACCTGAGATGGCTTGAACACGTGTGCCGCATGCAGGATGGCAGAATACCCAAGGATGTCGTGTACGGTGAACTGGCATCAGGCACACGGGCCACTGGTCGCCCAGTCCTATGCTTCAAAGATTTTTGTAAACGGGACATGAAGAGCTGCGACATCAACCAAAATGACTGGGAGAAAAGTGCCGGGAACCGGCTCAGCTGCCAGCAGGCTGTGAAAACAGGCCTCATGAGAGGCGAGGAGAAAATACACACTCCTTGGCAGACCAAGAGGGAGCGACGTAAAGAAAAAGCATTAAATATCTCTGGAGCTGCCACCGCATTCACTTACAATTGCTGTGGCAAGGATTGCCACTCAAGGATTGGCCTACTAAGTCATTCTAGGCGCTGCAAACCCTACAGCTGACCTCGTAAGGTGCAAAACAATTGTCTCTCGAGACACACAGGCCTATGGTAGCAGCAGCAATATGTTCAGGAGTTAAACGCCAAGAGGGCTTTAATCAGTGGCGGCTCCTGCTAAATCTCTCAGGGGGGGGCAAATGTTTGGATGATTGATAAGGATGAGGTCCACCCATGCAATGGATAAATTAACAGCTTAAGCATGTAAAGGCAACTTCACTACTTTAATATTAATGAAAAATAAAGTGACTCTTACAATACATCTCCTGGTTTGTTTCTATACTCACTATTATTACACTACTTACATCACATTACTCGCTTAATACACTGCTTACTTATACTCAAATTTTGCTCTTCTCTCTTTCAAAGTAGCAAAGTGATCAATTACTCTCTCATTGAAAGCAGGCATGTTCCTGACTAGTTCCCTCTCCATGGAAAGCATATCCATTTAATTCAGACGTTCCTGTCCCATTACATTTCTCAGGAATGTCTTGATTCTCTTTAAGGTTTAGAAACACCTCTCAGCTTCAGCAGTTGTCATGGGAGTGGTTATGAGGATGTTCAACAGAGCAACAGTCTCTGAAAAAGTATCCTGGAGGTTGTACTTCAGCAAAACCTGGTACAGCGCCAGTGCACCACAGCAGCCCTTGAATTCTGGACTCTCATAAATGAGAGACAGTTCAGTCTTCAGCTTCGCCTTATTTAACATAGGGTATGCCCTGACAGTGATGTTCAGAGCCTCAACAGGGAATGTATGGCCATGCTGTTGAAACATCTCTCCTTGTAGCAGCGTGGCACTTACAAGGTGGTCGGTAAAGGAGAACCTTTCTTTGGTGTGGACCAAGATTGTGTCGCAGACCTGACAAAATAAATACATTTATTTTAGTTATAAAATAAATTATTTATTATAATATAAATATTGAGATACAAAGTTTCCATCCCGACAGCAACAATGTATCAGGCAGAATCCATATTTTATATCTCCATATTTTTTCAAAAAGTAATGCTATTGGTCACCCTTTACATCTGTAAATGTGTTTTACAAATATTTAACCAATGAAAAACATTAAAAAAGCTTGGAAATTATTTTGGTGAAAAAACAAGTTTTCTTTAGTTTCCTGAAAAGTAACAGTTTTGGACATACAAGGCTTCCGTCCGACAGCGATGATTTGTGTGTGTGTTATTACGTTAATTAACATTTTACCAAAATTCAAGCTCAAATGGAGTTTGACAAGGGTTTTTAACCAGTAAATGTATTTTCAATCGACTCAGTTTCTTCAATTAAAGATTCCACTAGGTGGCGACAAATAATATTGTTGACTGGAACGTGCTTACGTATGATGACGTAAGCACGTTAGTGCGAGCCCTCCCGGAAGCCATAGAGAATGCATTTTAGCGCCTGCCGTTCGAAAAAAACATCTTTGAATGTAAGTCTATGGGAACACTCTGGGCGATTCTCAGCCAGAGTGAAATCGCCCAAAAAGAGGCGGTACTCCACAGAACGTGACATGACGCTGATTGGACTATATCCAGAGGCACAGTAACGGCTAGCGTAACTCTGTGGTTGAATGAGCTTGTGAATGTGATTGAAAAAGTCCCGTTCACACTTTGGTGGTGCGTCGCCCAATCGCCCTAATGAAGAAACTGCCCCTGGCTTTAATGAGAGAGTTCATGCTATTTTGCTATTCCTCTATTGAAGAAGCGCAGACAACAGTAGTTTATTATGGTCAAGAAAAATGGCGGCAGCGTGACAGCGGCGTGTGAGTGGCTCTGCATGAGTGTGAACTGTGTGTGAGAATGTGAGTGTGTGTGAGAGTGGAGACGTGTGTGAGGGTGGGCCGTGTGTGAGAGGGAGACGTGATTTTTTTAGATCGCTATTGTTGTTGTTGAGATCGCTGTTGTCCTGTGTGTGGTGGGGAGCGCGCGTTGGGCGCTCGTGTGTGTCACCCAGCGGTGTCGACGGCGTCGGTGATGGGTGTGTGTACGTGTGGTGAGTGTGTACGTGTGGTGAATGTGTGTATGCGTGGTGAGTGTGTGTGCACGTGGTGAGTGTGTGTGCACACACGCGGCTCAGGGGCGCCGGGCTGAGCGCGGGGACCACAACCACGGCCACCACCGCAGCAGCACTAACCACAACCACTCACACCACCACAACAACAACAACGACCGCAGCCACCCACACCAACAACAGCCGCCCACACCACGTCGGGGCCTATGTCGGGGCCTGCGCCGGGGCCTGCGCCGGGGCCTGCGCCGGGGCCTGCGCCGGGGCCTGCGTCGGGGCCTACTTCGAGGCCTACGTCGAGGCCTGCCTCGAGGCCTGC
Organism: Entosphenus tridentatus; assembly: GCA_014621495.2. Taxonomy (NCBI): domain Eukaryota; kingdom Metazoa; phylum Chordata; class Hyperoartia; order Petromyzontiformes; family Petromyzontidae; genus Entosphenus; species Entosphenus tridentatus. The sequence goes on from CM025656.2 coordinate 7,978,218, forward strand.
TTCGAGGCCTGCTTCGAGGCCTACTTCGAGGAGGCCTACTTCGAGGGGGTCTACGTCGAGGCCTACGTGGAGGCCTACGTGGAGGGCGCTCGTCAAACGGGCGATAAACCGTACATGTGCGACGAGTGCGGCAAGACATTACTCGCCCTCGGCCTACCTGCACGTTTACACGTGTGTGTTTAACTGTTGTGGTTCTTTGTTATTTTAAAGATGGAAGTTCTGCTGTGTATTTTACTGCTGTCCCTCCCGGCCATATCTAGTGCCAAACACAACACCACCACTGGCAGCCCTCGTTATTTCGAGTCCATAGTTGATGCTCCATTTGCCACTACACCTGCTAGTGAAACAGCTTATAGCCACTTCTACACTACATCATTGTATCTTTTTAAACCCTAGCTCTGTCCTATTACTTCACCAGCACTCCTTCCTAACTTTATTCTGCTCTTAAAAATGTCACCATATGTAAGCATCTGCTATTCGTCCAAGGTTCGTCGCTCTTCATCCATTCACAGAAAATACTTGTGCAAACTATTGATTCTACTTTTCTTATTTCTGGGAGGTATTGAGCTTCACCCTGGCCCAAATGTAAAGAACTCATTTAATTCTGTAGACTTTTCTGGCAGAAAAGGTGTTGGTGTTCTACACGTCAACATCAGAGGGCTTGTGATTAAATTAAGTCAACTAAAACTAGAAGTGTCAAATCTGGACCCGGACATTTTCTGCCTTACAGAAAATTTCTCATTCCGGCAGTCAATGACTTGCAGATTACGATTGACAACTACAACCTTTTTCGACTTGACCGAGGGTCTAAAGGAGGTGGAATTGCCATATATGTTCGTAGTACTATTGCATGTTCACCAGCTCATTCCTTGTTAAAGAAATATTGCTTTGAAAGTCTGGCTCTCAGAATCACTCTCCCTAAAAATCAACAGATATTGGTAGTATGCTGCTATAGACCGCCTAGTGGTAAGGATGTTGAAGCTGGGAACGCACTGAGGGAGCTTCTTGGGGGCCTTCCTAAAGGTGAAATTATTTTTATGGGTGATCTCAATTGGAATTGGCTAAACCTGCCGGCTGTGGCCACAAATTTTGCAGATGAATTTAACCTATTTCAAATAATAAATGTCCCCACAAGACCCAACCTAAAAAACCCGGGACAGTCATCTCTGCTTGACGTCCTATTAACAAATGCCCCTCACAATTTCACGCTGGCTGGTGTTCTGGGTAATAACCTTAGCGATCACTCCTTTATATTTGGGGTGAGATCATCAGCCAGACAGAAAGCCCCCCCTAAATTGGTTGAGAAGCACTCCATGAGACACTTCAGCATTCAGGCATTTACTAATGATGTGCTTCACTCGGATATTAACAAGGTCTGTGATATCTCCAACCTGACTATGGCTTGGGAGACCTTCAGGTACACGTTTCTCCAAATTCTTAACAAACATGCTCCGTTGGTTAGATTTAAAACTAAAGGAAACCGCCCACCATGGTTTGATCCCTTGATTACTAAGCTCATGAAAACTAGGGACAAGGCTTGGGCATGTGCTCAGAAAAGTAATTTGGTCCATGACTGGCTAGAATACAAGATTTTAAGGAATAGATGCGTCAAAAAAATACGGCATGCAAAAAATGCATACTTTTGCTCCACTCTCCTGGAATCACATGGAAATGCCAGGATCTTCAGGAAAACAATCAAAAGTATCGAAAAGGCATCTAACACAGATAATCTGCCCGTTGAGCTTAACCGAAATGGGGAATATTTTTCAGAGCCCCAAAAAATAGTTTACAATTTTAACCTTCATTTTTCTGAAGCTGGTGACCTTTTTGATAATGTATTGGGAGTCACCCCTGCGCATGCAAATTACTACACCCCTGTCCACACATTAAACGAATTTAGTTTCCAGCCAATCCACGAAAGTAATGTTCTGAAACAACTGTCCTACCTCAAAGGGTCCTCCTCTACCGGAGCAGATAGTATTCCCGTCTTTGCTCTGCTAACTGTTGGTCACCTAATATACAAACCTATAGCCCATATTTTCAACCTGTACATCAAAGAAGCATCAATACCTCTAGAATGGAAACATTCCTATGTTCGTCCACTTCACAAAGGGGGCCCTAAAGATGATCCAAATAACTACCAACCTATCTCAATTTTGTCCCCGTTGATGAAAAATTTTGAAAAATTATTGAACTACCAAATTAGCAGTTTCCTGTCCGACAACAATCTATTACATCAAAAACAATCTGGGTTCCGAAAAAAATACAGCACCACATCTGCTGCATTAGACTCTCTGAATCACATTTACAGTAGCTTTGATAATAAGCAGTACTGCGCCAGTCTTTTTCTTGACTTGTCCAAAGCCTTTGATACAGTCGATCACAACACCCTGCTTAGTAAACTAAGTTGCCTCCATTTCTCCAAACACGCAGTAGAATGGTTAAAAAATTACCTCTCTTTTCGCACCCAAACTGTACTCACCGATGGTTGGAGGTCAAACTGTTAAGATAACAAAAGGGGTTCCACAGGGTTCAATCCTCGGCCCCCTCTTGTTCTCTCTTTATGTCAATGAATTGGGCACTGACCTGGATCATTCCAGGGTAAATCTTTTTGCAGATAACACGATACTGATTACTGCTGGCCGCTCTCCGGATGACGTGATTGCTAAGCTCCAGGGTGATTTCAACAAACTACAACATCAGCGAGTTGCTCTTAAACTAGTCCTGAATACCTCCAAAACCAAGGTGCTATGATTCTCACCGGGAATAAAGCAGGAAATAATTTTTCCACAATTACGTTCCTTAAATAATTATCAAATAGAGCAAGTCAAGATCTATAAGTATCTTGGGGGCATTCTTGATTCAAAACTGAAATTTGAAGATCACATTGATTTATATTGGTAAAAAGACAAAAATAATAATTGGTTTTCTATATCGACACAAGCACTGCTTCCCCCCTATGTTCCGTTTGGAATTGATAAAAGCTACCATACTGCCTCTACTTGATTACTGTGACATCCTGTATAAATCAGCCCCAAGTACTGTACTGAAGAAGCTTGACTCAATGTATCATTCGGCCTTAAGATTTGCATTGAACTGCCCATATAGGACTCACCACTGTGATCTCTACATTAGGTCAAACTTAACATCTCTCAATGTTCGACGGCTTGTGCATCAGATCTTATTTATTCATGATGTACTTACAAAAAAATCCTCTCTGTTTCAAAGAACAAATTTGACCTAAGGTCTTCGCTCATTTACCAGCTTCACATTCCCTATTGCCGTACAAATACTGGAGGAAGGGCCTTTGCTTTTGATGCCCCCAGGGTCTGGAAGCTATTGCCAATAAACTGCAACTTGAATCACTACCTATGAGATCTTCACTCAAAACTGCTCTAGAGGAGTTGTACACCCCTAGCTGCCACTGCAATTTAGTGGCCTAAAATACAATGTTTCGCTCTGGATGATCGCTGCAAAGTACGCAGAGTATGATCTGTGTTTTGATTTAGTGCGCTGATCTTAAAGGTGCATTGAAAAATGTTGATACTCCGACTGATGCTCCTACTGTTGTGGAGTGACTCATGCAGCCAGCTATGGCTGTAGAGTTTGGTAGTACATGTTTACGTCGTTTATTGTGAAAATTCGGTCACAGTTCCTATGACCACTGTTTCATTGCTTTTATGGCTTTATTTTGGTGATTTTCGAAAAGTTTTTTTGGTTTGGTCATGTTTGTTTGTTGTAGTACAGAGTTAGACTGATGGCTTTAATCTAAGTTGTCTTGTGGTTGTTGTTGTTTGACTTGCATCCCATTGGGATATTTGCACAGGGTTGGTGTACGGTGATTTTTTCTCAATATTTTGCTGTCTTTTCTTGGATTTTCTGTTTGCACATAGTCACTTTAAGATTTACACTATGAGATCTCTTTTACCAGTGCCACTGGTAAAAGAGATCTCATAGTGTAAATGCTTACCCCGAGCT